>JBCNYG010000011.1:4477989-4491042 GCA_039654305.1 Porochilus rendahli | reverse complement strand
CACACACACACACACACACACACACACACACACACACACACACACACACACACACACACACACACACAGGCTTCAGTGCAATATAATTAATTTCTCTTGACTTCCTCACCAGATTAATGTGATGTTAGGATTTCTAGACCACTAGCACAGACCACTGTACTTCCACAAACCCAGTCTCTGATATATTAAATATTTATTTCTACAACTTCAACAGAATTTGATGATTAAATATTTGCTGGCGGATGTGCACACCAGACTGATTACTCATACAGCAAGTATTAAAACATGGTAGAGTACTTTAAAGAGCTTCATGTTTGCTGTAGGTTAACAGTCCTGCATATTTGGTCTGTTGATTTTTTTTTTTTTTTTGCCTTTGCTTCTTTGTTTTTCAAGTTCTCGGGTGTGTCTCAAATCAATCTCTGGCTCCTGATGTCAAGAACATGGACTGCTGTCTTATAACAGATGGCTGGGTTTAAAAGTAATCTAGAACAATTAGAGGACGCTATGGGCAGTAATATATAGGGCGTGGATATGGTGGCATAGGGGTTAAAACGTCAACCCCACAGCAAGAAGGTCCAGGGTTCCAGTCATGCATGTTCTCCCTTTACTTGTTCGGGTATTCTCCAGGATTCCTCCAACAGTCAAAAGACATGCACTCTAGGTTAATTGACTGTTCTAGGTATGAAAGTGAGTGTGAATGGTTGTCTGTGTGTTGGCTATGCGATTATCTGGCAAACTGTACAGGGTGTACCCTGCCTTTGCACAGTGCTGGCTGAGATAGGGTTCCAGCCTCCCTGCGACCTGGATAGGATTCCACAGTTCAGTAGCTAAGTGAGTGAGAGAGAGAGTGGTTTAGTATTGATTACATAGTGGAGTAGCTAATGATATACACAAGTATAAACATATTGTTATGGCTGATTGGTACATACAGTGCCCTCCAAAATGATTGGCCCCTGTATAATTTTTAGTCAAGCAACTAAAGGACTTTGGCCTCTGTGTCACCTCATTTATGTGCCTCAGGTAATCAGAAAGTCATGGATTACATTTTGGTACTTCCTACAGATGCTGCACCCATCAACCTGGACTCAAACCTGCGAACTCTCAGCTGCCAGTGATGTCGAAAGTTTGTTGCTTATCCGGATAGACTAGTGCAACATCCGCATCAATGCAGTACTGCTCCATTTCCCCGTCATCTGTGAATAAGACCCAGAGATACTTAAACTCCACCTCGTCAACTTCTCCCTGACCCGAAGTGGGCGTGCAACCCATTTCTGGCTGAAAACTGACTGAAAACTGAAAGGGTTGCAGGGAACCTGGAGCCTATCTCAGCCGACTCTGGGTGAAGGTACGGTATATCCTGAACAGCTCGCCTATTCTTTGAAAGGCAACACACAACTATTCACATTCACACCTAGGGGCAATTTAAAACAGCCAGTTCACATAATGTGCATATCTTTGGACCCTGGGAGGAAACCAGAGTACCCAGAGGAAACCTGGGCAAGCCAGGGGAGAACATGCACGCTGCACATAAAACTATCCAGGCCCAGCCCAGGACTTGAACCCAGGACCTTGTTACTGTGAGACAGACGTGCTTAACCACCACACCATCATGCTACCTATGAATGCCGCTAACAAATTTCATCCGGTGCTACAAGTCAGTGGAATCCACTTCACGTGGCATGTTTTCTCAGCCGTTCCCCCCGGTTCCATCTGGGTTCTCGAGTTTCCTCCGTCCTCCCAAAATGGATGAAACCACAGCGACAGAAGAGGAGTGAAGACGGGACTAACTGCTGATATGACCACCTGGACAACCTGAAATGTTTTTAAAGGAATTTTTTCCTCTCTTTAAAACAGCAGGTCGGATTGGGACACACCCCTCCGTCACACACTGTGTTCTGTGGGAAAAAAACAGTGAAGGGGGAATGAGCGCTTCCTGTTGGCTCGCGCCCTGATTGGCGCGCGCTCCTCCTGCGCGACATCTGGAAGGGAGGAGAGACAGAAAAGGAGAGAGAAAGAGAGAGGGAGTGTGTCAGTCAGATTCACGGAGAGGTAGAACTAAACTAAAGGGGGAATAAAGAGGGGAGGACGACTGTCACCGAGTCCTGAGGTAAGCCCAGTGCTACGTTAGGCATGTCTGTGTAAATATGCAGTGTACAGTATGCTAATGGTTGGCATTTAATAACGGAAACTTCTGGAAAGATTTTCGCCCTTGAGAGCGCGCGCGAGGCGAACACTGACTGACACGGAGACCCCTCCTTTCGGCTGTTTGTGGTTGTGCTTCGGGGGTTTTCATGTATTAAGGGCTACGGTTTATCAGTCTAGCATCATGCTAATATCCTAACAATAAGGTGTGCTGTCTGAAAGCGAAGAGACCCCGAATCCTGTGTTTTTATATCAGTTAAGCCTCCTTTATCCCCCTCCTCAGTCCGGGCCAAAGCAAGTACCCTCCATACAGCACAGTGTGCAAATATACCCAAGTCATGTTTAGCGTTAATGTTCTAATACAGTTATATTTCTCATTCCTCATGAAACACACGCGCACGTTAGAGATCAAATCCAAGCACAGAGATAAAGGTGAGTGTTTAATGTTTAATGTCGCCGACTTTAATGCGGCACCACCGCCATGACAGACACATTTATACATAGCAAAGCGTTCTGAAGTCCGATATCCCGAAGACGACAACTCCTTTTTCGCCTAATTGCTTCCAGATTGTGCAGGAAAGCCGAGCAGGCTAATCAGTACCCGTGTTTTCAGCCTCATTTCACCGCGTGTTTACGTGAGAGCTGGGAATGTATAGGGCTGGCTGAGCTCGACCCTGATTGGCTACAGGCCTGATAAATATTCATGAGGCTGTAAAGTGGCCTGGCCAGGATCACAAGGATGTGTTTGTGGTGTGTGTAAATATGCCTGGGTATGAGATTTACATGTGGGGTTGTTGAGCCTTTGACAGTATCATCATGTAGTGGTAAGAAAAAAAAATAACCTGTTAAGTCTTTTTAATAATTGTAAGCCACACAATTTATTAAAAGCTATAAATCACAGCGCTCAAGTAAAATGTATAGTGTTTATTAACCGAGCTTGAGATCTGTAGAGCGAAATCTCAGCCCAGGGCCTTGAACCACAAACCGTGCAGCGGCGAGATTGGTACTAAAGGCCAAGGGCTGGGATTTCTCTGTACAGACCAAGCAGATGAGGTTAATAACAGTTTAGTTCATTATATGTCAGTTTTATATGGCACACTTATTTATGTGGAGATAGGATGCATATGATAGATGAGGAGTGTATCGTGAACTGGCAAGCCAAGAGACGGCAAAGTGGAACAAGGCGGCTGACAAATTAAGCAAAAACATTCAGGAGGCAAAGAAAACACCAAGAACGTGGAAAATACTGAAAACCAGAACACTGATGCCGTGATGGCAGCTAAAAGGCGTTACGCCTCTCACACACACACACACACACATGTATGTCGGCGATGTAAGGTGAAAGCTTAAATCCAATTTCTTGGATTTGTGGCCGCGAATGCTGCCCACTCTGCGATACACAGTTTGCTGGCAAATCAGAAGTGGCGACGTGACACTACGAGAGCCCTCACAGCCCCCTTGTTTGGAAAAGGGCGAGCAAGATCGCTTGAAGTGAATTAAATAAAGCCATCATTTTGAAATGCCATATTTTAAACTTCTTAATAATCCCGCTTAGTAAGTGACCGGTTGCTTTTGGATTGTTTTGATTACCATGGAAGCTGCTGAAGATCATAGCTAATGAACGGCGTACTTGCAGGGCGATACACACTGGTCCATATGTAATTTACTGCCCACATGTGGACCAATCAGACTGCACATACTCTTGTTGTCACATAAGAGAGCTTACTGTATACTGTATTTATGTGGATAATCTATTTATAATTGTGTATAATGCTTATAAGCGTTTACGGTGTTGTAATTTTATCCTTTCTTGTTCAGGCCAATAAGCTTGTCACATTAACAAGAAAACAGAAAGTGCAACATTGTTAGTTCGTAATACCATAATATGATACAAAAAGTACTTACACTAGAGACTCCTTCCATATATGTGTCTTTTTCCAAAAAATCTGTACCGCCAAATCAACATATCAACAAAGGCACTTTTATTTTTATTTTTAAATAATTCATCTCCGTGCAACATCAGCTATACATTAACTGTACATCTAGAAGATTTAGAAACAGGTGTCAAACCCAAGGCACGTGGGCCAAATCCAGCCCACTATCTTATTTTTTGTGGCCTGCAAGAGCTTTTAAAGAATATGGTTGTCATACATTCTTTGCATCAACCAATACCGTGAAACCTAATTCATCATCCTTCCACTGGGTGGCAGCAGCCTATTTCAAGTAAACAGCTAGACATTCTTTACTCAAGAAAGATTGTTGTCAGAAAAGGAAAAGAGAACAAATACCTAAACAAATATGAGTTTGACAGCCCTGCTTTAGAACATTATTAGTGTATTAATATGTAATATAGTAATTTGATTTGCTGTGCATTTGGAAATCATGATGGTGATGCTCATTTAGAAAATTAAAGTCTAACTTCAACTCTTGAGTCTAATCCCACCCACTGCATAACTCGTCCTAAATCAAAAGTGTTCGTATAACACAGTCCTCCGTCCGACTCAGCCAATCCCCCATTTGAAGCCCAGTGTGAAAAATACACCTGTTCTACCATTTTAAAGAGTCATGAAAGAATGAATCAAAACAAATTTAAGATGAATCATTTCCGAAATGGGATTTACCTTGTCCAAAGCTTCCTCCTCAGGAAGAAACTTCATGAAAATCCACAAATAACATTTTGGGTAACAAACAAACACACAAACAAATGGAGGTAAAAATACAAAATGTGTGTATAAGGCTAAGAGATAGTGAGCAGAACAGAGGGGCATATGTGAATGAGGGCTTAATCTGTATACATAGCTTTTTAAAAATGACCACTGGTTCACTCAGTTGTCAGGGCTAGAGCAGCTGGGCCACCTGCCTCAGATTAGATGGCATGAACACTTCCAAAAAAAACACAAATAAATAAAAATTTTGATGCAGAGAAATACCAAACACTCAACTCTACATCAGCATCGACCTTTTACGGTTCAGGAAGGTTATTTTTATTTATTTTGTTTTTGTTTATTCAAACCATGAAATGCATAACAATTTCTTGAACTTACCCAGTGTCTTCAGACCTCTGAGACTTTACACAGCTAATGTTTTTGTAAGTTGATCTAAAGTAAATAGTATTGTAAGCTCATATTATGTAGTGGAGTGATATTTAGTGTTGTTTGTGGGGATTTAGTAGGATTTAGAGCTCTGAACGGCCATGTTGAAACAATAACATGTGACGAGAGCTTCTCCACTTTGGGTAAGAAGTTGAGGACTTAGCATTAGTAATAAAATACTTATATAAAATACTTCATCCAAAGTAAGTTAAGCTAGTAACCTTCTTTTTTTTCTTCTGAAAATTTGTAAATCCTTTAGAATTTTATACATTTCTGCATAAATATGAACAAAAACAATCAAATTTTTATACAAGTCGTAAAAGCAGATAAAGACAACCCAGGTAAGTAAATGAGAAAAATATTTTACTTGGTCATTTATTTATTGAGGAAAATGATCCAGTGTTACATATCTGCGAGTGGCAAAAGTAAGTACGACCCCCTTTTGCAGCAACAATTGCAAATAAATGTTTCCGGTAACTGTTGATCGGTCCTGCAGATCGGCTTGGAGGAAGTTTAGCCCGTTCCTCTTTACAGAACAGCTTCAACTCTGGGATGTTGTTGGGTTTCCTCGCATTAATGGCTCGCTTCAGGTCCTTACACAACATGTTCTTTCTCAGTCGGACTAAGTTCAAGACTTTGACCTGGCCATTCAGAAAACATTAACTTTATTTTTCTTTAAATATTCTTTGTTAGAATGAATTGTGTGCTTAGGATCGTTGTCTTGTTGCATGACCCACTTTCTCTTGATACTCAGTTCATGGACAGATGTCCTGACATTTTCCTTCAGTATTTGCTGGTATAATTCAGAATTCATTGTTCCATTATTGATGGCAAGCTGTCCTGGCCCAGATGCACCAAAACAGGCCAAAACCGGCCAAAACCATGATACTTGGGATCAGGTTCTTATGCTGGAATTCAGTGTTTTCCTTTCACTTCTCATTCAAACCGGTAAGTTCTATTTTGACCTATTTTGAGAGAAACCATCTCTCCACAAGATATTTTTCCAATAGTCTTATGGTTTGTTCATGTGATCTTTAGCAAACTGCAGACGAGCAGCAGTGTTCCTTTTGGAGAGCAGAGGGTTTTTCTTTGCATCCCTGTCATGCACACCACTGTTGTTCAGTGTTCTTCTGATGGTAGACTCATGAACCTTGCCATAAGCCAATGTGAGAGTGGCCTTCTTTTGCTTACAAGTTACCCTGGGTTCGTTCATCACCTTGCTGACTATTACACGCCTTGCTTTTGAAGTGATTTTATTTGGTCGACCACTCCTGGGGAGGGTAACGATGATCTTGCATTTCCTCCTTTCTAAGCAATCTGTCTTGCTGTGGATTGGTGGAGTTGAAACTCTTTAGAGACGGTTTTGTAACCTTTTCCAGCTTGATGAGCATCAACAACCCTTTTTCTGAGGTCCTCAGAAATCTCCTTTGTTTATGCTGTGATACACTTCCACAAACATGTGTTGACACTTTGATAGATCCATGTTCTTTAAATAAAACAGGGTGTCCACACACCTGATTGTCATCCGACTGATTGAAAACAGCTGACTCCAATTTCACCTTCAAAATACCTGCTAATTTTTGAGGATCACAAACTTTTGCCACTGTATGTACACTGATATGTAATATTGAATTGTTTTCCAATCGATTGACCAATTAAAATGTTTTTATCTTATTTATTTAACTGGGTTCTCTTTATCTACCTTTATGAGTTATGTTTTAGGTCGTATTTATTCAGAAAAAATGATGTGGGGTTAGTCCACTCTTAAAACTTTCTTTCTTTATATATATATATATATATGATGTAGACAAAACTACCAAACTGTTGACTCTATGTCAGGTTTCAAAGGATTTTAACTAGTGGATGGGTTCAGGGCCAGTGACTGGGAGGGCCACTGAAGAACCCTGAGCTCCTGTGAATGAAACCAGATTGGGATTATTTTGCTTTGTGCTGTGATACATTTCTGTTAAAAGATAAGAAAATTGTGGATCCCCACACCATTACACAACCTTCACCAGTCTGGACTGTTGACACAAGGCAGGTTGGGTCCACAGATTCATGCTGTTGGTGCTAAATTGATAATCAATTCAGGCTACACTGTTTTCTGTTCTTTGAAAACCAGAATTGTTAAGCCGCAATTTCTGTTCATGGCTGAATCCTGCTGTTGTATCACGTCCTCTTTAAGCTCCGACGTTTTGCAGTTGTACATTCTCAATCTCAAAAGGGCTCAGATCCCGGGCTCAAAAGGGAAACCCATCCTCATTTGGGTGAAACCATAAAATACAAACAACATAAGAAAATTTCATTACACAACTGTAAGTCCTAGATAACTGCATCAAGAGAGTCTATGTCACCAGCAGCGAAAAGTCATCTCCACAGTCACTGAGTGCCGATCTAAGCCCACATGGGTCTTCATCAGCAGGCGCGAGGGGCCACCAAGACGAGAACTCCAGCCAGCATCAGCACAACAGGACAAACCACAGGACTCACAGAGCAGAAGTATCAGGAGGATCAGGATCACCGACATCCACAGTGTAGCATGTGTACCTCAGCAAAACACAGAGAGGAGGAAAAAGGGGGTGGTGGGGGACAGAGAGAGAAAAGTTCCCTCTGATCATTCCATCCATGGTGTTCACTCTTATCTTTATAATTTATCATCAAATGCAGTTCTCACATGGTTTCATTAAAATTTGCTGGTGTTCTACAGGACCATCGGCTTTATTTGCTCAACAAATCAAACTGCCATGAGACTCTGCTTTAAACCTGTAATTATTTAAGGCAATGATTTTCAACTACTGTGCCGCGGCACACTAGTGTGCTGTGAGAGATCGTCAGGTGTGCTGTGGGAAATTATCCAATTACCGTTGGCCATTGTCGAGTGTCTGTGCTGTAGTGACTGGTAGAGTAATGTAACACTCTTCCATGTCAGAGTCGCAGTAGGGAGCTTAATTGCCATAATTATTTCTAGAGACAAGAGAATTAGTGATGTACGGAGACCCTAAAGGCACGTGGAGGAAAATTAAAGATAGGTTTCTAGTGAGCGCGAGAAAGTTTCGTGTTACACCAGTTAGCTAAGCTTTCTCATGCGCATTAGAAACTTTTCATGCATGCAGGTTCGCAGTTGCAAACTCTGGACTGGGCCCTGGACAAAATTCTGACCCAGATGAGGTCCCTAATATGAGTTGGTGGTCAAAAGAAAGAAAAACAAAGAAAGACCGTGAGCTTGAGGCGATACAGTGAAAGCTATCTTTTGTTCGGCTTTACTTTCACCGGGGAAGGGACGACACCGACTCGGCTGTGGTTGGTGTGTGGCGAGAAGTCCAACAGTGCCACGGTGCCGAGCAAGTTTAAACCCCATCTCCAAACAAAGCACCCATTACTTCAAAACAAGCCGATGGACTTTTTTGTTCTCCTGCGTGAAAACACAGAGATATGGGCAACTTTTATGAGAAAAAGCACAAAGGTAAATGAGGAAGCCCTCAAAGCTACGTAGTTGCTGAACTTAAAGCTAAATAAAAACAGTCCCACACTGTGGCAGAGACGTTAATACTGCCTGCTTGCAAAACCACTGTAAACGAGATGCCCGTTGAGAAAGAGCTTCGTTTGTGTTCAATATTTATTGTATGGAACTGATTGCATGTGTCTTAAGGGAGGCTGTAAAGGGATACTGCGACTTTTGGTTTTGCCTGCATTGTCTTACCAGCGCTGATTTGGCTTCCAAGCAGTGATTTGAGATGAAGTCAGGGTGACGAGAGTCAGTCTGAGAGTCGTTTGTGATAGGCCACACCCCCTCGTACCAATTCTTCCACATCAATTTCAGAAGCCTGAATACGATTCATCAATAGAAAGGTAATTGTTTTCATGACATGCTGAGCTGTGACATTTAAACGGTAATGTTACTCAACATTCTTTCTCAGATATACAGCACTGTCCTTTCAGTGTTCCTAAAGCTTTTTCTGGTAGAGGCAGTTATCTTTGCTTGGGCCCCTGTGAACAAATTGGTTGAATTTGTACGGCGACACAGAGAAACTTTCAAGACTGAAATCTCGGTTGTTTTAGCGGTTTATACATTTAAAGCTGGGGTTTGGAATCTGAAAAGCTGGCCAGATTTGACAGTAGCATCTCTTCAGGGCGCCAGGTCCCCCTCCACACGTGGTCTGACTGCAGGTTTGTGCATAGTAGGGTCACGCATAACCAAGGAAACACTGGAGCATTTGGTTGGATATTTTTTAGAGGACCGTAAGGCAGTGATTGGTCGGTGTTTCTACAGGATCGCAGTGGCCACAGATGACCGATTTATTTCAGACCTTTTTCATATTAATTGTTGTTGGGGTGTAAAGACCAATACAACCAACAAAAGTGTTTGTGTATGCAGCTAACAATTTACCAACCCCAGCTTTACTCAGTTACTGTGTAATGTTTTCCCTGGATTTGGCCTGCATCTCCAAGAGGAAATGTTGTTTACAGTATAACACTGTTATCACATATTGCAGGGGTGATTGATTTGATTTGGCGGAGCAAATGCACTGTAAAACCCAGAGAACGAACGGAAAATGTGCACATGTGATCACGTGACAGTTCAAACAGTCATCTTTTCAGTGCATGGGAGACTCGTTCATATAGGGAGCATTTGAGACATGAAAGAACCACGTTTACCCATCCTGTCCTCCTTTCATTATTCTCTCATTACTTACTACACGCCTGTTTATACGTCAATGACTTACCATGAGCACGTCGAGAGGAAACCCAAACCGCATGGAACCCATATCTGATTAGATGCTATCTATTTTTAGTGCACGAGTTTACGAGTGTAGTCGCGGTTGTTGAACGGTTAGATAATGGAACTCGTGTTCTCCAAGTTTAGTAACTCAACCCACAGATACCAGGCAGTGGGAACACGTCTCAGTGTTTTTGTGGCTGCTTTTAGCTCGGGGACATGATGTCATCGCTAATAGCAGCAACGACCTCTAATGTTATGCTTGCGTGTGTGTCCAGAATTCAGAGTGCTGAACCCCCTGTCTCGCAGTTTAAGGGTCTGGAGATGCTGAGTAGGGAAAACGTGAGTCAGAGAGAGGGGTAGGGGGTTGGGGGGGTTGAAATGGGGGGGAGACTGCAGTGTTTGGAAGAAAAAACAAAGCTGTACTGGAAGTTAATCTGTTACAGAAACATTATTAGGAGCTTGCATAAGTATACACACACACACACACACACACACGTATATGTATGACATGTATAGCATTTGCATGTTTACATGTCAGCCACGTCTCTTGCGTCCTCTCACTAATTTAGCATTCCACAGAGGGGCGTACATGCATCAGTGACGTAAGAGGAGTGTGTAGGGTGATAAACTAGAACGCGACCACCATCAGAAAGACGAAGCCCTCAGAAATGAGACGCCGGTCACCGCTTTTCCGAAAACAGCTTCATCGTATGTAATTTTTGCAGAGATTCTGACTAAGACTTTGATGGAAATGTTTAGTTTTTTTTAAATAATGAGAATTTATTTGAACTTGTTCCTAGTTGAGTGTTGTGATCAGTACACTGGGCAGGATACAGCAGCTGGGGCCGCGTACAAGGAATGACCAGTCATGTGCTGTCTTTAGACATGTGTGTGTGTGTGTGTGTGTGTGATTGTGAGAGAGAGCGAGAGACTCACACGCTGCTCATCTGATCAACTGCTTGCTGCTTCAGGCTTGACTCAGGGGTGTGAAACTGCTGTTTCATCCTTTTGTGTGAGAGAGAGAAAGAGAGAACGGGAGATAGTGGGTCCTGCTTTATGCTTTCCTCTGTGCTAACAATAAGAGCGGTGTGATGCTGTAAGGTGTGTGAGAGAGCGAGAGAGACTGGACGAGCAATAGGAAACACAAATTTACTTTGTGATGACTGACATCACGTCCTGTTCCTCCCCTCCCTTTTGTCCTATCTGACTACATCCCAAAACCCTCAACTTGCTTGCATCCTTCCGTCTTATTCCCTTCAACTGTGGAAACATTGAGAGATGCAGGGAAGCGATGTGAGGAGCGCAAAATAGAGGAAATTTGTTGTTGAGAGGTGAGGCGTTGTTTCTTCTAAGGTGTCAGCCGACCTGCATAAAAGCGTCTGACGTCATATGAGGGGCGAGTAGTTTGTACGTTAGCGTGCTGCTCTTCTCGGAAGGCTGCTCATCGCTTCTTGATCCTTAATTCTCGCTCCTCAATGCAGAAATAACAGAAGTGAGGAGATGACAAAAGGTTTTGAGATGTACACTGTCCCATGCCTCTCTCTCTCTTCCGCTCTCTCTGTCTTCCGCTCTCTCTCTCTCTCTCTTCCTCCCTGCCCCCCTTTTCCTCTATTTTTCTGTCTCTCTCTTTTCCATTCCCTGTTCTTCTTTCTCCTCATTTCTCTCTGTCTGTCTCTTCCTCTTACTGCAATCTCGCCCCATCTATGGGTACAAATGAAGGAACTTCAACTTGAACTTGCACTTTATTTCTCTCTCTGTCTTTCTTTCTATTCTCTCTTGCTCTTGTTTTCTATCTCTTTAATTTCCTCTCTTTGCCTGTCTGCCTGTCTCCCTCTTTCTTTATCACTCTTTGTCTGTCTGTTTCGCTTGCCTCTTTCTATCTCTTACTGTCTTATTCCATCCAACTGCTTCCTTCTCTCTCCCTCTCTCTCTCTCTCTCTCTCTCCCTCTCCTTAGATGACCTTTCCATTCTGTAAACTTGATTTTTGCATCTTCTTTCCCCCCAACCCCCATCTACCCATGGTGCTTGGGTGCTATATTTTCTCACACACACACAGTCTTCACACTCTCCGCTTTTTGTTTTTGACTGCATTTTTGCAACACCACCATTTTACTGTGTGTGTGTGTTTCAGTTTTATGGCTGTCAGATGTGCTGGATATTTATGATAATTTTTCATGCCTCAGAGATGGCGTCTTGAGATAGCAGACAACCTTGGTTTGGAGGGATTGAGTGTGTATGTGTGTGTGTGTGTGTGTGTGTGTGTGTGTATGTGCACTTCTTTCTGACAGTATCAGGGTTGATCCATATGCATATCCATCACAGTGTAACATACAGATCAAGCTCTCTCCAGTGTTCAGGAAAATTATTAAATATTTTACAAAAGTGTTTTTCACTGCAGATCACTGTGTGTGTGTGTGTGTGTGTGTGTGTGTAACCCATGCTTACCGCTCTAACATCCTCTCGGTGTATTGTTCGGCCATTCACATCCCGAGTCTTCATTCTCCTGCTTCCTCTTCCTGTTTTTTTTTTAACCTCCACAATTAATTGCTGAAAACAACAAGATGAGGTAATCGTGTAAAAAACAAAAAAAAAAAACAAAACCAAAAATAAAAAGTTTTTTCCCCTTATCATATTTCAAAAGCAAACATTTCACCTTCTTTAGTACACTGATCACAGATAAAGGTGATTAGGAGGAAAATTCCTTTTTTTAAATCATTTATTCAGTAAAATTCAGTAAAAGTAAATTCAGCCTCTGCCTCAGAAGAAAGCATTGCCCTCTTTAGTGGAAATAGCATTTGCTCGCTGAAATTATTTTCCATTCTTTCTTCAGTAGTAAGACATTTCAGGGTTTTCTAGTATGTACTGATCTCTTTTTAACACCCCTTCCTCAAATTTTCACTGGGGTTCAGATCGGGGATTTGACTCACTATATCTCACTAAAATTAACCAAACCAAACTATCACAAGACATTAAACTGCTCATCTGTACATAAATACAACATTAAATTTCCTGCGGCTTTTACAGAAAAAGAGAGCTGACATTAATCAAGAGTTTATTAAATAATAACCAGAACAAAGAGACATCACAAATGTATCATA
>JBCNYG010000011.1:4410117-4422358 GCA_039654305.1 Porochilus rendahli | reverse complement strand
GCCAGGCCATCGCAGGGCAGAAACACGCTGACGGCTATGCAGCTACTCTTGACGAAAATCAGCAATGGTTCTTTTACGTTCCTCTCACCACAGACAGTGAGAGACACGGCCGGCATTTGATAACACAGTTAGCTGCACTGGGGTATATAATACACATTTATTGAATTTTACAAATATCCTAGATTGTTTCCTTTAATATTTCAGAAATCTCTCACTTTTGCAGCCAATGCGAGACAGGGTCGCCTGTAGAGCCTCCCTGTGGGCGGAGTCAGCAGAAACCCCACAGACATATACATGGTTGGAAAAGACAGAAGCCTGGATGCCAACATGAGCCACGGTTTGTGCGGAGAACGACCCTGCTATCATAATATCTGTCTTTTTGGCCAACAGGGGGCGCAGTGCACACACAGCAAGACTACGGGACTTCTCCTTTAAGAAACACACACACACACACACACACACACACACACAATGAATTATACATACACATATACATATACACTGCACATATACACAGCTTAGAAACGTGACGTGAGCATGTCACCTGTATTATAAGTGTGTGATCCTTTAACAGTGTCGTCTTCTCTAGAAGTTCTCGCGCTCGCTGAGGAAACAGCAGGACATCAGGACAGTGTGTGTCCTTACAGAACACGCTGCCTTCCAGATGTGTGTGTTGATCCACCTGGATGAAACCGTGTGTCTTCAGTGTCACACACACTTCATCCACGCTGCAAAGTGTTTGTACACACGTCACACGCATGCTAGTAGGGCAGTATGGAAGTGTGTGTGTGTGTGTGAGAGTGTGTGTGTGTGTGTACCTGCTCTTGAGGGTGTTGACCCAGGCACAGATGGGTAGTTTGTGTTTTCTCTGGTGCTTTTCCTTCACACTTTTAGGCAGAAAGTCATCAATACACACCAGATTCTGCTTGATTCTAAAGCGGGCCAGTGAGGCCGCAAGCTTAGTCTTAGACCTAGCGTGTATACACACACACACACACACACACAAAGCAACACTTGGTGGGAAAAAGCACTAATGAATATTAAACACAGGAAATGTGTTTCTGAATCAATTTGCATAAACCTGAAAAGGCTTTCCTCCACCAGCCTCACTTCCTCTACAGGCCCCTCCCCTTCTATCATTGGCTCTCTGGGCTGGAACTTCCTGTCCTGCAGGTCATACAGCATGACCATTGCCAGGGCCATGAGGTCATCCGGCTAAACCGATTAAAAAGGTTAATTTGGTACTTATATGCTTATGCTGATTTATAGTATTTTTTAATGCAAACTCACCAGCTCTCGCGCCGCCTGGAAGCAGCTGTCAATCAGGACGTCCTCCAATAGTGATTGGACTGGGATCAGATCAGATCATAAGAGATGTGAGCGAATCTATCTGTCAAGCTGTATATCTATATAACGTGTCTGTCAGTCAATCTATCTATCTGTCCATTTCCTATCTACCAATCTGTCTATCTTTTCCAATTGCAGTGTTTCCTTCGGGAAATGCAAATCTAGTTCATGGTGTTTTCATTTATCTATGCAGTGTCTGTCTATCAGTCAGTCAGTTTTGTCTGTTGGTCTGGCCATCTGTATGTCTATTTATCTATAAATTATCTGCTTATCTATCTGTCTTTCTGCCTTTCTGGTCATCTCTCTGTTTACCTACCTATCCGTCCATCCGTCCATCCGTCCATCCATCATGTCTGTATGTAAATTTATCTGTTTCTCTGTCTGGTCATCTTTTTGTCAGTATATTAATTTATATAAAGTATCTGCTTGTCTGTCTGCCTATTTATCTATCTATTATTTCTACCTATCTGTCAAGCAATTTATGTTTGTCTATCTGTCTTTATAAAGCGTGTCTGCCTGTCTAGCTGTCAGTCGATTCATCTGTCTGTCGGGCCATCTGTATGTCTATCAATCTATCTATCTATCCATCCATCCATCCATCCATCCATCCATCCATCCATCCATCCTCCATCCATCATGTGCCTGTCTGTCGGTTTATCTGCCTGTCGGGCCACCTGTCTGTCTATCTATATAAAGTGTCTGAGTGTGTGTGTCAGTGGTAGTTTAATGGTTACCGTTCTGTGTTAGTAGACCGTAAAATCCCAAGGTTGGATTAACACACTACACGGATCGACTGAACTCTGGGTGTTCATTCCTCTCTGGGGATTTTACTGTGTTATCAAAGGTGTTTGGCTCAACAGCTCTCACGGCTAACAAAGTGCAAGTTAGCAGAGTATCTTAACACTGCAGTTCTTCCCTTCTCAGTCAGTCAAGTTTCCTGGGTGTCCTCAGAACGTCTACTTTTAAACTTTTATACAACATTGCTGCAACATTTGTAGCTATGGGAATGATACGTAAAACCTTTATATATTTTTATATACTTTATACATATTGATATACTATATATTTATATTGATTACGGTTTGTTCCTTGCTTAACATTCTCTTTAATATCTGAAAGCCGTGTTTGAGCTCAGCCGAGCGCAGAGTCAGTCCTTTCATATGCTTAGTGTAAAAGTGACCATCAAATCCACTTGAGAGGTCCAAGAGAAGAAATATAAAGATGTAAAAGACACAGTACATTTGGTTCCTGAAGGGCCGCTTGCTTTAATAATGCAGAAGGATGGGCTAGAGGAGAACAGGATAAAAGGATGGAGGAAGAGGGAAATGAAATATGGATAGGAGAAGTAGCAGTGGGAATCGGGCACTCCGATCTAACACAAAACCCGAACCCTTCAGAGCTCCTCTAGCTTCAAGGGTGGCTAGAAAAATTGTGAAAGGAGAAAAGAACTGTAGATATGACACCCTGAGTAGTATAATTAAGAATCATCTGCCCAAAGTGAGGTGGATATCCCTGAGAGAACACGCCGAGGCTGACAATTCAATTCAGCAGCACCCACTGAGCCTGAGGTGAATAACTGCTTTAGTATATACTAGATGTGAACGTAAGCAAAAGGTACACTGAAATTAGCTTTTTATGGGTAATTTCTTAATTTTTACAATCAGGACAGATGCAGAGGAGCTCTGAGTGCCTGCAAGAGCAGGTGTAGACCTGATGGTCTAAAGGTTTAAGTTTATTGTACATGAAAACACAAGAAAAACAAACTAAAAATAGAATCTGTTTAGCCTACTTAGTACATATCACATCAAAATGCTCCATAAAGACATTTTATTATATACTATACAGGAAAATATGAATAACAAATTAAAGATTTTTTTACAGGTTTACATTTTTTTTCAGTTTAAAGTGTGATGATGATGTTGTCACCTGAATGTGACAAACCGGGAGTGTCCATCATTTTGATTCAAGCATTATCCACTCAGAATAATGGTTTTAAATCCTCTGACATATGTCTGATATGGTGATGGGGGGACTGAACCGCTGACCTTAGCCACTACGCCATGAATGTAAGCAGTCAGAGCGAATGCACACACTGGAGCAGGATTTCACATTAATGTACAGAATGGACACATCCATTATTCAGCTCATGACCTTTCATTCACTCGTTCTCTCTCCCTGTGGGTTTCTGTGCACCAACAATACAGCAGCAGCTCTCAGTTCCAACTTACATCTAAATCCCACTGATATGAAATATACATATATCAATAATAATATTTATAATACCAATAATCATCAGTATCTAATACTATACTTATATCTATATAATATCAACACAGACGCCGCACGGATGAAGGGCCCAGGTTTGAGTCCCAGACTTGGCGAGGGTATTTCTGTGTGGAGTTTGCATGTTTCCTTCAGCTTCTCCGGTTTCCTCCTACAGTCTAAAGGCATTAGGCTAACTGTCTATTCTCGACTACCTGTGAGCGTGAGTCTGAGTGTGAACGGTTGTGTGTGTTAGCCCTGCGATGGTCTGGGGAGCTGTTCAGGGTGTACTGTTCATCCGTAGTGAAGTCATGGAACAATAATGTGTTCTTCTGTATATTATTGGTTCTGGGTGGTGCCAGATATATAAAGCATACAGTATGCTGGTGATCTGGCCAGTATTCAGTGTTTTGATATGCTCGCTAAGAGCAGGTTGTGTATGACCCCAGAGTGGCCACAGCAGCAGGATTTATGTATAAATCTGCACTACTTCTATGCATTTCTATCTATTCTGGACCATCTTTAGCAATCGTTAGAGTTCTGGAGGCTATTTTTTATGACATTCTGGAAATTAATCCATTTCGAAACACCCTGTTAATGGCATCACTACATAAATAAATTAATCTGCAAGCTATTAACTGCGTGACTTACATTTCAGGGTGTTGAATGCCAGCTCAAAGGCCCAGAGCTCCATTTGCTTTGTGTCGTGTTCATTTCTGGAGTCTCCGGCACCATGCTGTGGGAGGGGGGTATAACAGATAGCCGTGCAATCCAGGATCTTCTCCATACAGGATGCTCGGAAAGCATCGGCTGCTTGTGCGTACACACAATCAGGAAACCCCTGCGTACTCATGACCGGAGTGTCGCTACCAAGGGAGCTAGAGACGCAGAGTTAGTAGTGGAGCTGGTGCACAATTACTCTGTTCTGAGAAAAAAGGGCACAAGCCCTGGTCTGGAGTTCAGCATACACACATACACAGACATTAATACGAATAACTCCACTCTTCTATTTTTAACACAAGCACTTCTAATATATATACACTACTTTAAAGTAAATATAATTACAATATTATTATATGTAAAATAAACCTTCTACTTTGTTAGTCTTAGAAGAATGAGAAGCTCAAGATGAAACACTTCTCCCTTTTATGCTTACACACACACACACACACACACACACACACACACACACACACGGGTCAGGTGTCCCTCTGACGATAAAACACATCACTCAGCGTTCTCATGATGCATGACCCTCCCCTTAATCCTGTCACTCATCCTTCATGCATGTCATCACAAACACAATGCATCACCGTCCTGCACGCCAGGAGAAAAACAGAAAATATTCTCCTCATTTATTATTAAGTAAAATGAATGAGAGTTAAATGGGTAATTGATAAAAAAAAAAAAAAAACAATCCAAGGTGAGGAAATGGCATCAGACTGATCACACAACTGTTTAGAGCAAAATTAAATAAAAAAAAGTAGAGAAATTAAATGAAAAAAGAAACAAAGCATCTTTATAACCAACATGATCTTTCAAGGCATTCAAAATGTACTATTATTTAAATGAAATGTGATTTTTTATTTAAATCTGATTAAATCTGCTGTGTCTAGCTATGTTTAGCCCTGTCTGAATAGTGTGTGGGATTTTGCAAGAAAACATTTGGAAGAAAAAAAAACCAAAAACTGGCGAAATTTTTTTTTCAGAAAGCAAACTACACTAAAACTAATAACAAAAAGAAAATTATTTTATGTAAAAAAAAAGCTAAAAAACCAACAACCTAACAAATCAAAATAATCTAAAAACAAAACAAAAAAGAATGAAATAAATAAACAAACTAACCAAGAGAGGAACGTAGACTGCAAGATACCTCTGACAGCCACAAATGGATTACAGTGACAAGTGCCTTAAATAACCTTAAAAATTTAGTTTATATATATATATATATATATTTTTTTTTTTTTTCACACATTATTTGCACTTATTGAGTTTAATAGATTTTTGTACAACACAATCCAATGCACTGTTCACCTTGAAATGCAATGTAATGCCTTTTTTTTACTCTAGATATAAAAAAAATCCAAATCTGTGCTTTACATTAAGATTTTTTTTACTGCACAGAAAATAACAAATAACTCACAGCAATGAAAATATAACCTCCTGGCAGAGGTAACAAAACAACCAATACTAAATAAACCCATGAGCTCTTGTTCTGCCTTCATTCCCTCCCCATGACTCCTTGGAGTCTGTGAGTCAAATTATCTGATACACGACTCATGGTTACCTCTCCTGAATTGATGTTTGTGCCGAATTGAGGTTTCTCTTGAGATTTCTTCTCCTCGTCTATGTTGCTCTTGGCTTCATCGGTGGACATTAAATCCGGCTGTATAATTAAAAGTAACTCAAGTGTGCATCTTTCTTGGGTGTTCTGCACTTTCAGATTGGTTTGAAGCTCGGAGTGGGTGAACTGCTGCCAGAGGAAGTTCTGCATTTTTAAATACGGCTTTGTTGAAATGTATTGGATGACTTTTAAATATTACAGCAGCAGTCCTGCAGCGTACAGGAATGATTCCATGATCGGGGTGCACTGAAGACGACACATTCATTTAAATTTCTCTCACGACTTTCTTCCCATAATCATCATGAACTTCAGATCAGGAAACTGAGAGACAAGTCTATAAACAATAATACACAGTACCAGCATAAAAATTCAACAATAGCATGAGCATGCACATAATATAACGCATTCCATCGTCAATTTTAAATCGATACGCTGGAAGGATTTTGTATCATTATCTCCTGAGTGACATGACACCGCAGTGTTTATCTAAAAGAGGGACTAAGAAGACACTGAGCCAAAACACACACCCTCTCATCTGAAACCTCCTCATCCATATCTCTCTCTTTAGGCCAATTACAGTCTATCGTGCCTGAACGGTTCATGATTTACGCGCAGGTTCTGAGATTAAGTTTTCAATGATCATAACAACCGGAGACAAAGGATTAAATCTTTCATATTTATGTCTACAGAAAGAGCAACAAATTGAGTGGGCAAGACTCTGACTGATACCCTGATACACACACTATTCTGTTTTGTTTGGTCTTCGGGTGTAAGATCAAAACAGTGTTTCAGTGAGCGTAGAGTCAACAATCCATTGCAAGCAAGCACAGGAAGGACATACAAACTCCAAACGAGCAAAGGACTCCAACCCAGGAACTTCCTGCCCTGACGTGGACGTGCTAAAGACTACGCCACCATTGCACCCAGGAATTCAACACACAAAATTCAAGTAAAATCCAAAAACAAAGAAAAAACTTGCCACAAGCCAACATAACCAAAAAGAACAAAGCATATAACTAATGGACCGACAAAGTCATGATGTAGAGGTTATGTAGTGCTTTCTACACCTGTAGGTTAATTAATGAATTGATATATTTCAGTTAATAATGTAAATGTTTACAAAAATGTAAAAACTAATTACAAACTTTTTAAACTTTAATTAGAAAACTAATAGATACTTTCTTATCAACCAGACTGTGTAGCTTTCTTCGTATTCTTTGTTGAATTCATGGGATTTGAAAATCAGTGACTGTAATTCACCATATTGATTCAGATATTATCCCAAGCTTGGGAGGTGGATATCAACCCTTATCCTAAGATGGTGAAGCAATCAGATGGCTCAGTTCCAATGCAGTATACACCAAACTCAACCCTTGTACTAAATGTGAACTGTGGAATGATGAGAGTTGAGGCTTGTTTTCAGATACTGTGGATTTAAATGAAAATAAAACACAACAGTGAAAAGTTTATCAATCATGAGAAATTTATTCAGTTTTATTCCATACCCAAGGATCAAACTTAAAACATCCAAACACACCTTGCACCTTAAACAAACGCAGACGCCTGACATCCGAAACGTCAGTTACTTCAGCGCCAGACACCTAAATGAGACCTGGCTGAACCCATGCGTCTTGCCGTTCATATCTGTGATCAGGACTGCTTTTAAAAGCAACCATGAGGTAGAATTTAGTATATAAAAATAACAAACAATCTCTTGAATATTAAAGAAATAAGAAAGGTAAGACTGAAAACAATTGAGAGTCGAGTAGTAGCCTGAATAGAGCTGTAGGTGGCGTACTCTGCAGAAAGGTATTAGTAAAGTAGATTGAGTATAAAATAGTACGTATGTAACATACCTTTACACAGTGTCCAACATGGTAGCACCTGATATAGGTTATCGACTCGCCCACACACACACACACACACACACACACACACGCACACACACACACACACACGCACACCTTATGTGAGGTACATACTGACGCACACAAACAAAGCTGTTAACGGTGGCTTTCTATGTAAAGACGACTTGGGGATGAACTGTATGTATATAAAATGATGGCTTATATACAGTATGAACTTGATACAGAGATAAGTAAGATACAAATAGTGCAGTATATATATATGTATATATAAGTAATCTCAACCTCAAATTTAATCTCTGCCCAGCTCTAATACAAACTCTAAGAAGAAAATCTCTCTTGGTCTTTGTGAATTAACTGTAAACATAAATGCCACCACAAGGGGGAGCCAAAATCCACCCAAAATTCAACTGCTGCATGAAATGAAAATTACTTAATAATTGACGTTTATGAACTGTTTCCTGTTATTAAAACTAAATTCTTATGAGTCTTCAGAATGTGTAAACCGGTCCTCAACCCATTTCTAGAGATCTTCCAAGACCAAAACGAATTGGGCACACATACGAATCTTAAATGTTAATCCTACTCAATTCACTGGATCAAAGCTACTGAATTACGCAATTCTGTAAGAAAGCAGATCTCCAGAAATGGGGTGTAAACAAACATCCAACCATCTCTTCCCAAAGTAATTTAGTCATTCAGTAATGTGCAGTCTTGTTTGCTTTAAATCAATCTTAGGCAGCACGTACAATTGAACCCAGAGCATTAATATCGCTGTAATAATAAATTAAATAAGATGCAGTGCAAAAATATTTATCAAGGGCATGAAGCGACAGAGGCAGGATTAGCATTTTAATCTGTAACTCTTTTTAAACTCTTATGGGATTGCCTTTGCAGATTTGAAGCTGGCTTTCGAATTTCCTTGAAACAAATTTCCAAAATACCACCCGGACCCTAGCTCTATTTTATGACGGGGCTTCCTTTAATTTGTCGCCCGTCATACTGTATTATACAACTTTAAAAAGTAGCATTACCTGCTCTGGTCTTTTTCTTTTAAGACAAAATAATAATAATAATTACAAATCAACACTGTGGAAATAGTGCATGTAATAAAACCAAGACAACCCACCCCCCAGGCACCCACCCTGCCCACTGAGTCCAGAGAGGATGTGAGCCTTACAATCTGATCACTCTTTTGAAACTAATAACATGATCCATGTTGCTCTGATCATTGATCTGCTCCTTGTTGGTCTGCTGTAGGCAGGAGCGCGCTGATTGATCGTGTATTGAAGCAGCTCCGTTCACAGAAGGATCTGGGCGACGTAGGGCGAGTGTGTGCTGGCGACAGCCGTGAGGAGTGGAAGATCGCTGGACTCAATCCTACAAGAACGTAAATATAAACAAATAATTAATATATGCATGTGTGTGTACCTATATCTATGTGTATGCATGTGTACGTGTATGTGCGTATATGTGTATGCACACGTGTATATGTTTGCATGCATGTGTATGTGTGTATGCGCATCAGTAAGTGTATGCATGTGTGTGTGTGTGTGTACACGTGTGCATAAAGTACCCCAGTGCTAGCCCTAATTCCTTCACACGGACTCGTTGCTGTCCTTGCAGATATTCTGCCAAAGAGCAGCTCTTAAAGTACACCTCCTGTAAGCGGTCCTCCAAGTGCATGACACACTGCAACACACACACACACAAGTTAGGCAGGATGTGAAAACAATATCTTCCAAGAAATATCTCTAAAATATAAAGCATGCGTACAAAGTCTGAGGCCATGTTGAGCGCGTGCAGCTGCAGCACAGACGTGAGGAGTGTGTGTACGAGGTTGGAGACCAGCACGTCTCTTCCTATCTGGCCCGGCTCACACACACGCCGTTGAGTCGTAGCCACCTGAACAGAGAGGCGGTCTGTGTCCGCAACAATACACACGGCCTCAGCAACTGGCTCATCCAGCGCAGGGTGCTGCAATCACACACGCACGCACACACAGACACCTCAATCAATTAACTGAGATATGATGCTTTTTATAACTTTTAATATTAAAAGGTACAGTATATAAGGTTTATCGCCATCTAGTGGAGAGGTTCCAGGTTGCAACCAACTGAAATTTCATTCCCCAATGAAACTCCCCAATGAAACCTGTATGGTTCTGGGCTTCTGTAGAAACATTGTGGTGTGGCTCCCAAGTAAACTATCTACCCGGAGATCGCAAGTTCGAATCCGTATTGATGCCACAGCCATCCGTGACCGGGAGTCCATTGGAGCTAATTGGCCGAGCTCTCACAGGAGGGAGGGATTGCATACGCTCACTTCCCTGTCACTCAGAGATTACGAGCCAATTCGTACGAGGGGGCGGATAGCGCTTTCCCTCCAAGTGTGTTAGGCCGCCTCCAAAATACGCATGCGCAGCAGTTCAAAAAAAGGCGGTTGGCGGGCATCGCATGTCACGGAGAGGCATGTGCATGTTTACGCCCCTCTCTGGTTGGTGGTGGTGGTGTGACAGGGAAGTAAATACTTGATGGGTGAAAATGAATATGAATAAATTAGGGAGAGAAGTGGGGGAAAATTAAAATAAATATTATGGTGGCTTACATGAGAGGAGACACACTCCACATGTAGATATAAATAGTTTATTCTAAGCTTCTAAGACCATAGGGTTTATTTTTTAATGATTATAGATATTATAGTTATTTATTGATGAGATACTTCATTTCTGTTACACGCTGTCCCTTTAAATCTGCAACACAGACATAATTTAAAGCTGAGCTGTGCTTTTCTCCACAGAAATTCAGAATCAGGAATTCTACAGCAGGATGATGTAACACTTGGTAGATCAATGGCGTTCTGTCAGTACTCACCAGTACCGTGTGGTCCAGGTCAGCCATTAGGCACTGCTTGAGCCGCTGATCCGAGGTGACTCCGTGCAGGACGAAGTCGGGCATGTACTGTGGACTGTAACCTCCGAGTAAAGAGCGTCCGAAATGATTCACATCCGGATGGGTCTCCATGTCACAGCTGGATACAAACGAGAAGATTTAGATCACGTTACACATGGCAAACACTAATTAATCAACCACCAATACACCCCAGTTAGGCACGCTCGGGATACATTCAGCAACTGTGACAAATGTACCTTCGTGAAAGAAACCCCCAGCTACATGGAACTACATGACAGAAAGGGAGGACTGCAACATCATGCACACTCAACAAAAACATAAACCGACAAAACAAAAATGCAGAGTTCAATTGATCTATAAAGAAATCTGCTCATAAATTGTTTATTGGAGAACTGAATGATTTGTTCTACAGAATTCTAATTACCCACTTCTCATATCACATCCCTGTGAGATTACACAAGGAGTGGCATAATCACAACAATGAGTTGATCTGCGATGGCCTGGCGAGCTGTCCAGGGTGTACCCCGCCCTAGCCCAGAGTCGGCTGAGATGGGCACCAGCCTCCCCGTGACCCTAATTAGGAACAAGCTGTTCAGAAAATGAATGAATGAAAATATTTAGATAACATCAGAACAGTCGCGTCGTGTCGCGACTGGTGTTTCTTGCCACCTGCAGAGTGCGCAATCAAAATATCCGGCATTTTGTTGTGACGTCATTGGCAGAGTGTATTTCTGCCTGGCAGCCTATCTAGACCTGGGAACCAGCCAGCTGCAATGAAATTGGTTGGATACTTTATGCAGTGGCTGGCTAGCTGCTTAGCCGGGCTCTTACCTGTTTTAAAGGTATTGAGGTGTTCATGCACCAGAAACACAAGTTACTGTTGTTGTTGCTGAAACTCCAAAGGCTCTTCGGTTAGCGAGTTTAGCTACTTGCTGTTAAGCGCAACGGGCCGGCTACTCGCTACTCGCTACAAAAGTAATAAAACGGGTATAGACTTCTGGCTGATTACATTGTAAGCACCGTACGTCACTTTAACAATTGGAGATCATTAGAGGATCTGAAGAAAGAAGCAGATTGCAGCCGATGTATTTTGACTCGGGTTGATTGTTACAATCAGACTGGAATAGAACTGCATGTTTATAAAGTGGACATGGTTTGCTTAAAAGCTGCTTTGTGTCTGTTGAATTTATGAATATATATAAAAGCTGAATGTTGAATTTCTGTATTTTTTTATCACTGCCTTACTATCCAGCTCATGTTTAAATAATGAAAATTGTGCTGAATATGTATATGAGGCTTTGTGCATTTAAGTAAAAATGTACTTATTAAACATTAAAAAACTGAATTACTCGTTTTGTACTTGATGTATTCACGTAAGACAATATGAGGCTAATATATCGCTATTAGGACTAAAGGAATATTTTTTTTCTCACCAAACAGACAATGTTTAATGAGAAATAATGCGGCCTCCACACTCCAACCCAAACATTCAACATGTCAACACGTGTCTT
>JBCNYG010000011.1:4366216-4381948 GCA_039654305.1 Porochilus rendahli | reverse complement strand
CCAGCTCCTAATCACCCCCGTCCCCCAGATAATGTAAGGGTTGTGAGCCCTCAGCCATGGAAATCCTAGTACAAGGGGGTGATTAGGAGCTGGGACAATTTAGGAGATGGAAAGAGATGGATTCCATGTGATCCCCGCCAATAGACATGAGAAGGGTCTCTGTCCTGTGGGTGACCTCGCTTAGCAACTGGTTATTTAGTGCACGGGCAATGACTGGTTGGGCGAGTGGCCTCTCCCTGATGCCCAACCTCCTGGCTAGAGAGTGATTCATCAGGTTTACATCGGCCCACAAATCGAAGAAAGCCTGGATGGAAATAGCTTTGCCCTTGATTAGCAGAGAAACAGCAGTCAAAGTACAGGGGCAAAACACTCACTCATTCATTTACTCATTCACTTACTCACATCCAAGCACACTCACTCACATACTTACACTCACTCACTCATTCACTCACTCATTCACTCACTCATTAACTTGCCTACTCTGTCACTTACTCACTCACTCACACTCAAGCACACTTACTCACATACTCACACTCACTCATTCACTCACTTACTCACTCACTTACTACTTGCTCAAGCGCTTCCGCCCCCACCTCTGCAACGCAGGATCCGCTCTCTTCTGGATTACTTGAATTTGTTCCCCCACTGTATGGCGTTGATGAACACTTTTGGAGGGAGTATTGCGGTTGGCCGATCCAATGCTTCCTTGGCGTCATGGATGTGAGACAGGGCATGGTGTTCAGTGACCCCGGGCAGTACTTCATAGTAAAATTAAATTGTGTGAAGAACAAATCCCAGCAAGCTTGGTGGGGGTTCAAGCGTTTCACCTCTTTTAAGTAGCACAAATTCTTGTGATCTGTGATTACCTGGAAGGGATATTGTGCACCCTTTACCGGTGTCGCCATTCCTCAAGGGCTGCCAGGAGCTTGCGGTCCCCAAAGTTATAATTTTGTTCTGCCGGGCTCAATTTACGAGAGAAGAATGCACATGTCAGAGGATGGTTCCCCTTTATGTTGACACTGCCATGGCACGGCACCCACTCCATCAGTTGAGGTGTTCACTTCCACGATGAATGGCTTACCTGGATCTGGATGATGGAGTACTGTTGCTGACAGAAATGCTTCCTTGAGGTGTTAAAAGGCGTGTTAGGCTGTGTCGTTCCAGACTAGGGTCTTGGGATTGCCACAGAGGAGCATGGTGAGGGGGGCTGTCGAAACACTAAAGTTTTGATGAATTGGCGGTAGAAGTTGTCAGATCCCAGGAATCTTTGCAGGGCTTTCACCGTCTTGGGTTCGGGCCAGGTTTTGATGACCTTCACTTTCTCCTTCTGGATATGGACTCCTTGGGGAGTTATCATGTAGCCTAGAAATGATATTGTCATCTGGTGGAAGGAGCACTTCTCTGCCTTCAGGAACAGTTGATGGTGGCATGGGAATTGGACAACTCTGGTCACATGTCCTACATGGGTGGAAAGGTCTGGAGAGAAGATGAGGATGTCATCTATATACATGATTACATATCTATCCAACAGGTCCCGAAAGATCTCGTTCATAAAACCTTGAAACACAGAAGGTGCATTTACTAGCCCATACAGCATAACCAGATACTTATAGTGACCGCTGGGTGTGATAAACGCCATCTTCCATTCATTTCCTAAACAGATTCACACCAATTTATAGGCACTACGGAGATCCTACTGAATATGGTTGCTCCATGGAGCTGTTCCGGGGCTGCGGGTATTAGTGGTAGTGGGTACCAGAATCAATGCATGATTGCAGACCCCCATTCTTGGAGACGAAGAAGAGACTGGAGGCCGCGGGCGAGGTGAATGGACAAATAAAGCTCTGTTGTAGTGCTTCCTCTATGTATTCCTTCATGGCTTGTCATTCTGGTAAAGACAGAAGATATATTCGTCCTTTAGGGACTGATGCACCAGGTACCAGTTCGATGGCACAGTCCCAGGGTCTGTGGGGTGGCAATCCCGCAGCGAGTCCCAGACTGAAAACGTCATGGTAGTCGGAATACTCCTCCGGGATCGATATTACTGTCTGGGCTGAAGGGCTGTCTATGGTGGTGGTACCAATTTCAATGTGATTCCGGAGGGTTCTTTTGGGGAGCTTTGGAAAGCAATGCAGGAAGCACCCCTTTCCCCACTTCAGGACTCGCTATTGGCCCAGAAGATTGAGGGTGAATGAAGTACGAAAACAACAGGAAGATAAACCAAGAGTGTGGGTAAACTTTATTAGAAGTCGCAACAGGTTGAGAACACGGAAATTACGGTGAGTCCAAGACACTAGAAGGAGTAGCTGTGAAATACATGCATCTCCAACGTGGCTAGACACTGAAGTGTGCCTAGCGGGGGTTTATATGGGGAAGTCAATCAGGGCTGTTGAGGTGCAGGTGATGATGATCAGTACTCAGGGGAGTGTGCTTGCGATGTGTGAGAGTCGGGGAGAGAGTTTGATACGGGTGTAACACATTGTAACCACTACACTACCATGCTCTTCATGTTGAAAGCAGACTTACTGAAATTTATCATTGTTGTTTGGCAACTTTTTTGTTTTTTTCAAGATTTCAAGAGACATTTATTGTCAGGCCATCCATATCCAGATACACAGTAAGGTTGAAATAATGTTTCTCTAAGGCAGGTGGTGCAATATTAAAGACAAAATACAAGAGAAAGAAAGAAATATATAAGAATGTAAAGTCACAAGGACAAGAAGCTTGTGCAAAATAAGTTGCAAGCAATCAGCTATCAAGTAAGATAGTGGTAGAAACTGGAATTGTTGTCTTTGCTGTCTCTGCTTTCACTGTTTTGTTTTTTTTTTCATTTCTCTGATTATTTGATAAATTTTTTTTCACCCTTTTTGAGACTTTCATGAATGGTGTGCCGCCATCCCATACATTATGGAACGAAGAGCACGGCGGTGTAGTGGTTAGCACGTCTGTCTCACAGAAAGAAGGTCATGGATTTGATTTCCAAGCTCATGCACATTAAACTATTTGCCTTTTTTAAATTGTCCATAGGTATGAGTGTAAGTTGTTGTATGTGGTGCCCTGCGATAGTCTGCCGAGCAATCCAAGGTGTATTCCACCTTCACCTAGTGTTGGCAGTGATAAGCTCCAGCCTCCCTGAGACCCTAGTAGAATTGATTGGTTTAGCAAATGAATGAGTGTGTAAGACAGTGTAAAGATACTTGTGTCAGTGTAATGTAAACTGAGAAGGAAAAGAGCAGTGTATAATAAATTATGCAGTGGTAGGTGTAAAGTGACTTTGTACCAATTTTTATTATAATAACAGATAATAACAGGTATAAGTGAGTTAGACCTTGATCAGGATGTTGGTGCATTAAGGGGCACTGAGTTATTAAGGAGCCTGATACCCTGGGGAAAATGCTGTTGTGGTATCTGGTAATGGAGATTCATATATCCCAAAACCTTTATCTAGACAGCAGACAGGTAAGCAGTTTATGTTCGGCGATGGGAGGGATCATCTACAATGCAGGTTTCACGGTTTATTGTGTAGCTCTGTAAGTGAAGGGGACCCTGATGATCTGCTCACCACTCCTTACAATACATTACCATACCTGTTTTTTTTTTTGTCCAGAAGAAAGAGTGTGAGTTGGAGGGTGGTGGCAATGACATCACCTGTTGTTCTGGTTGACCAGTTGGTACATTTTAGTGGGTCTGGTTATTCTGGGAGTTGGGTCTTTATATTCCTCAGTACCATGAGAACCCACTTAAAAATATTGGCCCAAGTTGAGTGCCCTGATGTACGCCTTGACACAAATGCAAATGTTTTGTAGATATGTGAAGAGTACGACACAGTTTGATGAGATTTTTATATTGGATTTAAATCAATATTTCACTATAAAACAAACAAAAAAACTATATATATATATATTAGAAAATAGAAGAGAGTACATTTACATTTTACAGCATTTGGCAGACACTGCAAAATCACAGTGATTTACAATTTTAATTTTTTATAATACAACTGAGCAATTGAGGGTTAAGGGCCTTGATCAAGGGCCCAACAGTGGTGATAGAACTGCTGACCTTCAGATTAGTAACCCATCACCTTAACCACTAAGCAACCACTGCCCTGTGGCAGTACTGGTGCTAGATTATTTTCTCTCTCTCTCTCTCTCTCTCTCTCTCTCTCTCTCTCTCTCTCTCTCTTTCTCTCTCTCTCTCTCGCTCTCTCTCTCTGTCTGTCTGTCTCTCTCTCTGTCTGTCTCTCTCTCTTTCTCTCTCTCTCACCTTTTGTTTCTTACCTGTTCGTCCCTACTGTTTATGATCACCAGGTCAGCTCCTCTTTCTTTGCAAGCATTTCTGGTCTCACTCCAGCTCTTCTTTTCATTAGAAATGTTGTAAATGCTTAGGTTGAAAATTCTCCATCCTTGTTTTCGTTTAAAAAAAATTTACATGAATGTTGAAGAAGCACTTATTTCAATGTGATACAAATTAAATCAGTGAGAGAAAAGCAGTGAAAAAAATTTAACATTTTTTTCTTTTGTTCCAGACCATAGTTGGGAAACACAGAGGAGATTTATATATTTATTTCCTTCAGGACTGAAGTTAATGAAGCCTTTAAGGGAGGTGCCCTACTCTTATAACACCAGAAAAGTTTCCTGTTGCCAGAGCGATACACAGAAACAAAAAAACATTACCCAGGGTTGCCAGGTTTCAACAAGTGTTTTAGACAAACTATATCCACAAAAGACACACAAAGTTATTTTTTACTAGCCTAATTATCCTAATGTGGTGTTAAAATCACATCCTAACTACTGCTCCTCCCTGAGCATTGTGTAGCAGAATTTTTGCCTTAATGGCCTGTATCATCACTAGCTGTAGTTCCTATTTGGACCACTAGGTGGAAAAGAACAAATAAACTATACTTACTGCCGATGAAAACACAACACAATTTTATATTTTTGGGACTATCCTATCTGAGCATGAGGACCCAAAACACCTCAATGACTCATTTCCAGTAGCAACACTTAATATCATACTTCACTATGCTTGAACTGTGGACCTGGAAGTTTGTTTGCGGGTCTCAATAATTAGAAATGGGTGCATTTAACGAGTGGTCATTTTGCCACTCAAAGTTCAGCAAAAATGCACAGCATTTTGCAGTGGAATCTTGACAATGCCTTGACTGTCACATGTCTCATATTTGATGATCAATGATCAAATATCAGCAGCAGCAGGCATTTAATGTCCTTCCCTGGCCTGTGTATTCGCCTGATTTGTCACCCATTAAACACTTGTGGGATTAGCTTGGACACCAAGTACAGGCCGGGTACCAGCACCACAAAACAGGCAGGAACTAGTTGTGGCATTGCAGGAAGAGTGGGGAAACATCCCACAGGACAACATACGGAGGCTCGACAGATCCATGCACAGACAAATTACGGCCTGCATTACCTCACATGGAGGTCATATTCCATACTTTGTTTGTGGGATGGATATTTTGTTGTGATTTTGGAAAAAAGGGTGCCACAGTTTTGTTTAAAGTTGCAATATTTATAATTAATTTTTACTAATGTAATTGATTATTTTGAGACAAAATAATAAACATATATCATTTTATCTGAGTGTTGCGTTTTCATTGGCAGTGATTATATGTTGGTAAATATGGCAGTATACTGTATACATTCATCTGCTATTTTATTTAAAACACAAGTTACAATTGTTATTTCACTCACTTACTGTACTTGTTTGCCAAACCACATGATCCTGAGGCCAAGCCTATCTCAGCCGAGACTGGGTGGAGGCGGGGTACACCCTAAACACTTCGCCTCACCATTGCAGAGCCAACACACACACCCAAAACCAATAACAACAATAAAAATCAGCCAATTAATATAAAGTGCATGTTTTTAGACCATGGAAGGAAACCCATTAGAAGCATGGAATGAATATGCAAATTCCACACAAAAACGACCTTACCATACCTGGGACCTTCTTGCTGTGAGGCGGACGTGCTAACCACTACACCACTGTACAGCCCTAATATAATTTTGTTTATAATTATTTTTCAATGTGTTAATGGTTACATTCTAGAAAGAGTGAAACCCTAAAATTGTTAGAAAAAATATTGTTTTAACTTGCATACACTCTACAGTGAGGGTGCCAATCTTTTTTTTTTACTGAAGGCTACATCGCTATATTTCTAAGTCATCAACGGTGAATAATCATTGCTTCTATTCAAAATTGGCAACCATGAAATTTCCACAGCAAAATTTGTTCACTTTTCCTCTATTCAGTCATTTCAGTCATCTTTAGTGTATCCAGAATGACTAGCAGTTTACTCGAAATAGGCTGCTGCCACCTAATGGATGGATAATAAATAATCCCCCCCCCTCAATAAATAAATAAATAAATAAAAATTTAAGTGTAGAAATGACATTTAAGCATGTTACATGCACACAATATTTACCTACCTAACTTTAAAATCACATTGCGCTGTTCAGAGTTCTCCTGCCTGAACTGGTCTCTCTCTATTGTCAGGTTATTATATGTTGTCTGTAACTGGATGTTTTCTGTTTTCAGGTTGTTGTATTTGATCCAGAGCACCGTGACGACAGTCAGCAGGAGAACACACAGCAGCAGCAGTGTTACACACACTACAGTTAGTGTGTAACACTTTCCCCATGAAGTTTCTCCTAGAGATCAATGAGCACAGATGCACATTTAGGATTGACGCTATAGTGTTAGGTTGAACGTGTGCATTAGTGGAGTTTCACAGGAATATATTTCAAGAAGTTTTGTTCGTTTGTTTGTTTGGGAACAATTGTATGACTAGTTTGAACAATGTACAATTTGACTTAGACTGACCTGACCTATTTTCCCCACAACAGACGTACAACATATTTTAAATGTGTTTGCATTTTGCAACTCTCAGATCTGCCTCAATAAACCTTCATAAGTTCCTTCTGTCATAACAGAAGCACTGTTTAAATACATATACATATAAATGCATGTCATATAAATGAATAAATAAAATATAATGTATATTGCAGGATGTTTGTCAGACCTGCTTAAGTACCATTTTAAATACTGAGGCCTGAATGTTTATACAGCTTACAATCACTGAAGCTCAAGCTCACTGAAAACAAAGTGCACAGCGCTCCTATCAAAAAACATCATAATACTAATAGCACACTATCAAAAAAACATCACCCTATGCTGTGTATCCTATCACAATGTCAAAGAACCCCTAGATCTAAAATATGATCCAAGTCATCTCCAGATTCTAACAGAGTTAGTTAAGTAACACTAGTCTTGTGTGTCTAATGCAACCTCGGATAGAAATGTCATGAGAATTAGCACATATCTTTTTGCATAATCATGTTAACAGACAGACAAACAAACAAATAGTTTGTTGAACATAAGCAGAAGTAACAACAGCAACAAAAAAAAAGTAGTCTGGTTGGATTAGGCTGAATGAGTTTTGTTATAAGATAAATGGTCTGAATTTGGAACGACCAGCATAAGTCCATGCTCGCAAACTGCCCTGTTCACACAATCTACAAGTCATCTCAAACTGGTCGTCTTAAAGCTGACAGGGAGCTCAATGTACTTCATTCATCCAGTGACCAGAAACCAATAAAGCACATATAGGATGTGCATTTTTAGCAATTATAGCATACACTCATACCAACACGAACCAGAATCTTAAAGAAATGTGAATCAAATGTGTTACCCTGTTTTAGTGTCACTGTTTCTTGTGAATGTATGACTGTAAATAAATGTCATTGTCAATTTTGAAAGTAGTAAGTATGATCATGAGTAAACAAGGGGTTTAACATATTTTACTTTGTTCACTTTCTAATTTCTTGTCCTTCCTCATTTTATTGATAAAACATCACCCTTAAGCAATCCAGGACTTTTACACAGTGCTTCTCTTTTATCTTCCTTCCTAAAACATAGCATGGCTATTTTATAATATCTCATGGTAGTGGGACACACTTCAATTGTTTTACCGATCTTTTTAAATATAGTCTACCTAAATTACATATACTCATAATGTCATTGTTTTATTCACATAAAGACAAGTGGGTTAAAAAAGTGACCCTAAGATTATTTTTGAAACAAAGTATATGACGACAGAGAGAGTGAGAGAGAAAGAGCATTAATTAATATACAGAAATGTTTCTTTCTTTTTTCTTTCTTTACATTTTGAAAAATATACTCTCTATATGTATCTATATCTTAATATATCTGCAAAAATCATGTGTCCAAGAAAGAGTTAATAATATTACTAATAATTAATGATAAAAAAGGTTCCAGGTATTACAGATGACCATGATGAAGCACTCCAGACACTAGGGTTTCCTTCCAAAATCTATAAATCAGCTTCTCATTTCAGAAAATATTAACTTTTTTAATTTATTACTAAATACACCTGCTACTATTTCAGACCTCAGTAGAAATGGACTGATTTATCACCTAAGGTTGCAAAAACCCAGTGTTTTATTCCTTTCTTATCTATGAAATTTACCCTTTAAAATCTGCATACCTTTGTGTTCGGTTTGTTGGATTTCCTTTACATCTGTGGTTTCTGTCTTTTCTTGAAGGTCATGACCTCTAACAGCATCTGCACTGTCATAGATCTCCACCACCATCTCTATGTGCTCTCCTCTCTTCTCAGTGTAATTCTCATAGTAAGAATCTAGCTCAGACATCTCAGATCTCTAAAACACTAACGTATAGTGCCTCTGTCTACATTCAGCCCCTGATCTGTGTGCATGCTGTAATGAAATGGGTCACTTGCTTGGGTAAGTGAATAGTGAAATAATAATTGTGTAATCAAGTGAAATGAGGAAGTCATCAAGCATCAGGAAAAGTGAATTATTTACTTTTGAATAAACTTACATGTGGGGCAGTGGTGGATTGGTGGTAGGGTGCATATCTTTCTGTCTGTGGTGAGAGGCGTGTAAAAGAACCATTAGTGATTTAGAGTAGCCGCATAGCCGTGTTTCTGCCTTGCGATGGCCTGGCGAGCTGTCCAGGATGTACTCTGCACAGAGTCAGCTGAGATGGGCGCTAGCTTACCTTACCTTACCTTAGCGACCCTAAATAGGATAAAGTGGTTCAGAAAATAAATGAATGAATGAATGAACTTCCATGCACTGTAGTCGATCTTACTCCACTTTCAGCTAGACTACATTACATTTATGTCCTATAACAGCACCCCCCTGAGTATTAATATTAAATGTATGTATCTCATTTCATTTTCTGAAGCGCTTAATCCTAATCGGGTAACGGGGAGGCAGGCGCTCATTGTAATCACAATATAGATTAAACTAACTCAGTGTGAAACCTGGGCTTGTTTAGATAAACACACACGAAGCTCTTCCTCAGCGAGCATCTCGTGTACAGTGGCTTTGCAGTAGTATTAACATCTCTGCCACAGTGTGAGACTTTTTTGATTTAGCTTTAGGCTCAGCAAGTACGTAGCTTTGAGGGCTCTCTCTCATGTACCTTTGTGTTTTTTCTCATAAAAGTTGCCCATATCTCTGTGTTTTCACACAGGAGAACAAAATAGTCCATCGGTTTGTTTCGAAGGAATAGGTGCTTCGTTTGGAGATGGGGTTTAAGCTTTCTTGTTCGACTGTTGGACTTCTTGCCACACACCAACCACAGCTGAGTCGGTGTCGTCACATCCCCGGTGAAAGTAAAGCCGAACAAAAGATAGCTTTCTCTGTATCGCCTCGAGCTCACTGTCTTTGCTTTCTTTGGACTACCAACTCATATTAGGAACTTCATCTGGGTCAGAATTTTGTCTGAAACTTTCTCGTGCACTCTCGTGAAACTTTGTCATGCTCACTAGAAGACACCCCCCCTCCCCCAACGTGCCTTTAGGGGCTCCGTACATCACTAATTCTCTTGTCTCTAAGAATATTTAAGGCACTTAAGCTCCCTACTGCCACGCTCTGACATAGAAGAGTGCTACATTACTTTGCCAGTCACTACAGCACAGACACTCGCCAATGAACAACGGTAATTGGATAATTTTCCACGGCACGATCTCTTTCACACAGTGGTTGAAAATCACCGTTCTAATGAGCCACCAAAGTGCCTGCATGTGTGACCAATTACCTCAGCTTTTGCAACCCTGATTGAGCCTCCTGGGATATGCTGTATGTGGGCTGTAGTTCTTCCACCTTGTAAACCTGGAAGTAAAGAGAATGCAGGTCTCCATGAAACAGAGTTGAAAGTTAGTTGAGATGAGTGATACCCATGACTATCTTCACAGGCAATCCTCTACCTGAGATTATGGTATCTTTATGGCTTCTGTTTACTTAATTCTGTACAATGTCTTGATTCACATAGAGTGAATTTGAGTCCGTTGGCCTGCTGTCTTCACTGAATTTATCAGAGGGACTCTGTCTATGTACTGTTCTTAAATATAAATGTCTGTTCTCTGTTTTTTTTGCCTTTGCTCAACGTCGGCTGAAATAGGCCTCAGCCTTTTATACGATCCTATTAGGATTAAGCGTTTTGGCAAATACGTGAGTGAGAGAGTGATTTTTTTGTCTGGAAAGGAAAGTAAGGTCAGAGACACATAAACTAGACAAAAGTCCAGCTGTGGACATGCTCACTTTATTGTCATAGGGCCAGCTCTACTTAGATCCCAATCAGCGTGTACTAAGTACAAAAAAAAGGTGTTGGTAGATAAATTCCAAAAACACATATATGATCCACAGCAAAGATATCTGACAATCGCACAAAGGAACGAAAATCTGCGAAAAAGTAAATGCTTTGGGTAAAATGATGTGAACAGTGGATGAAGTGAAAAGAAGACATCAAGACATCAGAAGAAGAACAAAAAAAATTGGTTTATACATCGACAAATAAAACGGGTGGGGGCCCAGTGAATGAGATGATTCTGATGACCAGCATTGAGGAGCAGGTGCAGTTGGCGATCTGCAAAGAGAATTGCCGGGAATGACACATTGGACCTAATAGCAGAATAAGGTAGGTGCACTGTAACACCCTTTATTTCTGAAAAGATAATTATTTAATAAATGAAAAATTATTGTATCTCCTGTAGAAACATTTTGTCTTTCAAGTAAAATCCCCACCAAAAACCTTTTTTTTATATGCACATGTATATATGACGAGGGCGGGGTACACCCAGGACAGCTCGCCAGGCCATTGCAGGGCCATCAGTCACACAACCATTCGCACCCACACTCACACATAGTGGTGACTTGGAACAGCCAATTTGCCTACTGTGCATGTTTTTGGACTGTGGGAGGAAACCGGAGTACCCGGAGGAAACCCACGCAAGCACGGAAACACCCGAGCTGGGAATCGAACCCAGGACCTTCTTGCTGTGAGGCAAACGTGCTAACCACTACGCCACCGTGCCGCCTATCTCCCAATCCCCACCACTTAATCTCTAATACCAACAACTTCATCTCTAATCCCCACCCACTAATTCTCCAACCCAACTCCTGATTTCTAATCCCAACCCTTAATCATAAACTTAACCATTAGAACCCAATTTGCAAATCCAACAGCCAGATTTCACCTAAAGCTGATATTTAGTTGAGGAAAGCCAAGATTTCCTTTCCATAAAAAACGGGTAATTGTGGAAAAGTTCTTTCTAATCTATCTAATCCGTCGAAACGTTTTCAACCCAAAATCATAACCTTAACCATAAACGTATAAATCCTAATATAAAATTACTCCAACGTCTTAATGCTTAGTCTTAAATCTGAAAGCAAAAAAGTTAAAGCTAACAACTTTTCTACTTGGCTTAATTAATTTTTTGAGAATTACCTGTTTACTTATAAATACAACCAGAATCCATTGGGCTCCATCACAACAAAATTATATCATTAATCAGGAACTACTACAGTAAAGATATTACACTGAACTTCCTCCACAGCCAAGAAAAGGTGATAAGTTCAGAAAAAACGCTTAAACTTTCCACATTTAAATGAAACATAACAATTAGTGAGCATATTTCTTAAAATGCAACCTAAATTTACTCTTATTCATCTTTTTTTAAATAAAGTACTATAAAACTATAATCAGAGAAACGTAGAGGTGATCATCTAGATCATATATATAGCGGTATAATTCCTAAACGTACCTGCTCTGTGAGTCTCCCGAGTGTTAAACGGTGTGTGATTCTGTCTCACTGTCTCACTGACCTGTAAGGAACTGTGTTAATATTGACTTTGGGTCAGTGAACCCCAAAAGAGCGCCAGTGGATTTTGTTCACAAGGGTGAGAAGTGTGTAACAAATGATTACCCCATCACAATAAATCAACACAACTCATGTTTCATAGATTGAAACCACAATCACAAGCCAATCTCTAACGCTAACTCCTAAACCTGGGCGGCATGGTGGTGTAGTGTTTAGCACGGCCACCTCACAGGAAGAAGGTCCTGGGTTAAAATCCCAGGCTCGGCGAGGGTGTTTCTCTGTAGAGTTTGCATGTTCTCCCCCACTTGCGTGGTTTTCCTCTGGGTATTCTGGTTTCCTCCCGCACTGGACATTCTGGGTACTATGGTTTCCTCCAAAGACATACACCTGTAACTAATTGGCTGTTCCATGTGTGTGTTAGCCCTGTGATGGTCTGGTGAGGTGTTTGGGGGGTACCTGCATTTGTCCAGAGCTGGCTGAGTTAAGCTCCAGCCTCCCTGTGACCCTAATAGGTCCAGAAATCTTAAACTCAAAGGTTTAATCCATTAACTCCTTACTTTTTTACTCCTTACCCCTAAATCCGAATCCTCAGTGTTAACTCCTAAATCCTTGTCCACATGTCTGTCAATCCTGAACCTCAAATCCCAATCCCAACATTACATGCTAATGCCCGCACTCTAGAACTTAATCTTTAATCTTGATTTCGAAATCAAATTCTATAACATTAACATTTAACTCTGAAACCCAAAATCCTTACTTTGTTCTGAACTTCTAAAACATTAATCCTTATCTCCAACATTAGTCACTACCTCCTAAACCCCAAATCCAAATCGGCAGCCTCAACCTGTAACTCAACCAATTGATCCCAATGCATAACCATTTTATTGGCTAATGTATAAATATTAATTCATAACTCAATTCATAATAAACGTTTAACTCATAACTCTTAAATCCTAATAACGACTTTAGCTTCGAACATCATTCATTCAATAAATTTCTAAACCGCTTAATCCTGACTAGGGTTGCAGGGAGCTTGGCACCTATCTCTGGGTGAAGGTGGGGTGCACCCTAAATAGCTCGCAAGACCAACGGCCAACAGACAATAAACCATTTAACTTCTAAGCCTTAAATCTTGATCCTTATTATAACTTTTTACTTCTAACACTTAAACCTAATCCTTACATTAACTTTTAAGTTTTAACCCTTAAATCCTAATCCTCATTATAACTTGTAAATTCTAACCCTTAAATCTGATCCTTATATTAACTCTCAAGTTCTAACCCTTAAATCCTAATCTTTATTGTAACTTTTAATTTCTAACCCTTAAATCTAATCCTTATTATAACTTTTAACTTCTTACGCTTAAACCTAATCCTTACATTAACTTTTAATTTCTAACCCTTAAATGCAATCCTCATATTAACTTTTAAGTTATAACCCTGAAATACTAATCCTAATTACAACTTTTAACTTTTCAACCCTTAAATTGTGATCCTTATTATAACTTTTTACTTCTAACACTTAAACCTAATCCTTACGTTAACTTTTTACTTCTAACACTTAAACCTTACTTTAATTTCTAACCCTTAAATCTAATTCTTATTATAACTTATTATAACTAATTTCTAACCCTTAAACCCAATCCTTATAGTAATGTTTAACTTCTAACCCTTAAATCTAATCCTTATTACAACCTTTAACTTTCTAACACTTAAACCCAATCCTAACAATAACTTTTAATTTCTAACCCTTAAATCTAATTCTTATAATACCTTTTAACTTTTTAACACTTAAACCCAATCCTTATATTAACTTTTAATTTCTAACCTTAAATCCTTATCTTTATTATAACTTTTAACTTCTAACCCTTGAACCCAATCCTTAAATTAACTTTTAATTTGTAACCCTTAAATCTAATTCCTATTTTAACTTTTAACTTTCTAACCCTTAAATCCTTATCCTTAATACAACTTTTTACTTCTAACACTTAAACCTAATCCTTACACTAACTTTTAATTTCTAACCCTTAAATCCTGATCGTAAACTTTTATAACTTTTTTAATAACTTTTAACTTCTAACCCTCAAATCTAATCCTTATTATAACTTTTTACTTCTAACCCTTAAACCTGACTTTTAATTTCTAACCCTTAAATCTAATCCTTATTATAACTTTAAACTTATAACCCTTAAACCCAATCTTTATATTAACTTTTAAGTTATAACACTTAAATCCTAATCTTTATTATAACTTTTACCTTCTAACCCTTAAATCTTATCCTTATTATAACTTTGAACCTCTAACCTTTAAATATAATCCTTATTATAACTTTTAACCCTTAAAATTAATCCTCAACTCTAAATTATCTATCTTAGCTGATTCTGGTTAATGACAGGGTACACCCGGAAACGCTCTATCACAGTGCAAACACACACAACTATTCACACTATGTATGTCTTTGGGCTGTGGGAGAAAACCAGACTACACTGAGGAAACCGGGCCCAGCATGCACACTCCAGGAATGCACTAGTTGTGACCAGGACTTGAACCCAAGACCTTCTTGCCATGAGTTGGATGTGCTAACCTCTACACCACTGTGCCGTCCCTATCATTTCCAGCATCAATAAAATGGGTATGGGTGGCACTTCGGGATAGTTGTTAGCATATCCACCTCACAGCACAAAGTTCCGGGCTTGTTGAGGGTGTTTCTGTGAGTAGTTTGCATGTGCCTGTGCTTGTGTGTTTCCCCCAAGTTTTCTGGTTACCTCCTAAAGACCAAAGACATGCACATTAGGCTAATTGTCTAATCCAAATTGCCCCTAGGAGTGAACGTGAGTGGTTGTGTGTTGGCTGTGCGATGAGTGGCAAGCTGTTCACAGTATAGCTCATTTTCGCAGAGATAAACTCCAGTAGCAGAGATAAACTCCAGTAGCAATAGTATATACTTCACAGGAATGGTGTAATCCTATTGGTTCGATATCTGGGGGTTACTTTATGATCATGCATCGAAAGTGAGGAGGATGTCACTGGTATTAATTGTTCATTTTATTTCAGAGAACCTTTAGAGGTGATTCAAGGTGGAGTGTGTGTAAGTGTGTGTAAGTGTGGGTGTGAGTGTGTATGTGTTTAATGGCCATGGTGAATCATTTACATTTAAATGGGATCAAAGGTCTTCAACTGAAACTGCAGCGACTTAAACTGGTTTCAGGTAGTCATAGTTTCCAACAATGATGATTTTCTGTATATGTTTACTTTTGTTTATATTGAAGTGAAATAAGTTTGGAACAATAAAAATATTATATTTGGGTAAGAACAGACAGTTGATTTTAAGAGATTTTTTTAACTTATTCTCAAATTACTTTAATAAAATATAAAAAAAACAGTAAATGTAACTTTAGGGGTATCAGCACAGTGCTTTTTCTTAATTAAGTAAAAAGAGTATTTAATTTTAAATAATGTAAAACATATATAATGTCTATATACATAAATCTATCTATCTCTATATCTATATCTATCTATCTATCTATCTATCTATCTATCTATCTATCTATCTATCTATAT
>JBCNYG010000011.1:4248086-4259275 GCA_039654305.1 Porochilus rendahli | reverse complement strand
ACTCCGGTTTCCTCCCACAGTCCAAGAACATTCACAGTAGGCTAATTGACTATTCCAAATCGCTCCTTGGTGTGAGTCTGAAGTAATAAATGTGGCTTGTGTGAGTGTTGGCCCTGCGATTGCCTGGCAGCTGTCCAGGGTGTACCCCACCCTCACGCAAAGTCGGCTGATGGGCGCCAGCCTCCCCGCGACCCTAATTAGGATTATGTGGCTTAGAAAATGAATGAATGAATGTATGACCTGAATGTTCCAGGTGACACTGTCATTGCCCACATGGCCATTGAAGTCTCCCAGGATGATGAGGAAGTCCCCAAGGGGTGGGCTCACTAGCACACCTATTAAGGGTTCCATGGGAAGCCCGACCACCACACCGCCATGCCTGGCTCCAGGGGGGCCTCCAGTAACCCGTGTCTAGGCAAGGGAAACTGAGTCCTTGCACTCATTTCACTCATGGGGGTCTTCTGAACTGCTCTTGTCTGGACCTTCACCTAGGACTTGTTTGCCTTGGGAGACCGTACCAGAGGCATAATGACCCCAACAATATAGCTTCCAGGATCATTTGGACATGCAAACTCCCCACGATAAGGTGGTAATTCGAGGAGGGGATCAAGTTATAAAATATTATAAAAACATTTAAGAGAAAAGTTTGGATTTTGGAAACTCTGGATTATCAGACAGGGAATTATTTGACTTGATTTTTTCAGAATTATGCAAGAAGCACTGGAAAACATAAATAACAGCCCTTAATTACAATAAGAAGAATAGGTTTTCTGAGCCCGAAAGAGAGATGAAATCTATACATACTTTTATCTGTGATTTTCTCTACCGTGCAGCCTGCACTAAATTACTTTGAGGAAATTCAATAAGGTTTATAGGGAAAAGAAGCTATACATATTGTGTCTGTGTGTGTGTGTGTGTGTGTGTGTGTGTGTCTGTCTGAAGAAGTTTTAAATGTGTTCAGAAGCATCGATTCTGGCACAAATTAAGAGTGCAAAGAAAAGGAAACTCAGCATTTTGTTGAAGACCTTGTGGCAGGGTGTGTGTGTGTGTGTGTGTGTGTGTGTGTGTGTGTGTGTGTGTGTGTGTGTGTGTGCGTGTGTGTGCATGTGTGTACCTGTTCCAGGGTAGAATTTGGTGCAGTTCCTGTAAGCGATGTCCTCTTGTTTAACATCAAACTGCGGCAGAGCAATCTCATCCATCTGAACTGGGTCACCAGACTGCCACATAAACACCAGGTCCTTTGTGGTGTAGCCGTCTGCAAGCAACACACACAAACACACACACACACATTATCCTTTTAGTCGCTCATATAAAGGTCCAGACATCCCTTTCCCCAGCCACTTCCTCCAGCTCTTCCCGGGGGACGGCAAGGTGTTCCCAGACCAGCTGAGAGATGTTGTCCCTCCAGCGTGTCCTGGGTAGGCCCTGGGGTCTTTTTCCGGTCGGACATGCCCAAAACACCACACCAGGGAGGCATTCGGGAGGCATTTTAATCAAATGCCCGAGCCTCCTTAACTGGCTCCTCTCAACGCGGAGGAGCAGCGGTTCTACTCCGAGTTCCTCCCAGGTGACAGAACTTCTCACCCTGTCTCTAAGGGAGAGACCTGCCTCCCTGCCAAGGAAGCTCATTTCAGCCACTTGTATTTGCAATCTCATTCTTTCAGTCACTACCCTAAGCTTGTGACCATAGGTGAGGGTAGGAATGTAAATTGACTGGTAAATTGAGAGATTTGCCTTTTGGCTCAGCTCCCGATTCACCACGACGGACACAGACACAGAGGCCACACCTCATTCTTTTAAATTAAGAAACACAGTGCACATGCTTTCTTCATTAATAGTGATGGAACAACGGCCACACATCCATTCCTATGCCAACAGAAATGTCACACAACCAACATTAATTATAGAAACAGAGGCCACGCCTCTATTATTATTCCTGATGGGAGCAGTGACAATATCTGCATCATTATTATTGATGGGAACAGAGACCATGCCTCCATGACTATAACTGACAAGTACCTACATCACTATTACTGATGAGAACAGAGGCCACGACTCCATTACAAATACTGATGAGAACAGAGGCTACACCTCCATCACTATTACTGATAAAGACAGAGGCCGCACCTCCTTAACTATTAATGATTAGATTAGAGGCCACACCTCTTTCACTATGACTGATGAGAACGAAGGCCACACCGCCATCACTATTACTGATGAGAAAAGAGGCCACACTTCCTTCAGTATTACTGGTGAGAAGAGAGGCCACACCTCCTTCACTAATAATGATGAGAATAGAGACCTCACCACTAACACCATCACTGATGAGAACAAAAGCTACACCTCCTTCACTATTACTGAAGAGAACAGAGGCCACACCCCTTTCACTAATACTGATAAGAGGCCACACCTCCTTCACTAATACTGATAAGAACAGCAGCCATGCCTCCTTTACTATTACTGATGAGAACAGAGGCCACACTTCGATCTCTATCACTGATGCAAAGATCTCAAGATCTACATTTCACACAGCCCGGCCAGTTATTTCACCAACCTTGCCTTTTACATATGTATATGAAAATGCATACCCAGATGTGTTTGTGTGTGTGTGTGTGTGTGTGTGTGTGTGTGTGTGTGTGTGTGTGTGTGTGTGTGTGTGCGCGCGCGCGCGTGCGTGGTGGGTTGTGTGTGTAAAGCCTCCTGGACTGATTTAACACAGGGTTTTTTCGCTCCTACACAGATGACTGCAGTGCTGACGCATTGTGCTTGGCTCCCCTACTACTGACACCACAACTCGCACTACACTATTTTTATTAACACACTGTAATGACTATCATAATATTCTTGGGAACAAAAGTTTGTGCACCCACATAACTCTGAATGAAAACAAGCAAATTGGGCTTCTCTTTTATAAGAGAAATGCTAAAAATAAAAACACAGGTGAATTGTAAAATGAGGTTTGATCAGATATATTACAGTAAGAACTAATTAAAAAAAAAACACACACAGTTCCTCTTCTGATTGCCTGTTTGACCTGGATACAATTAACTTTTATAGTGTAAACACTGACAGAAGCTTTGGTAGTATTTGAGGAATATAGTAAAAATATGTGCAACACTTTAAGGAAGAAGTCATCCAGAGTGGTACTCACAACTCTCTAGCTGCATCTTGCAAAGCTGTGTGTCCATGGGGAAAAGAGTGAGATCCAAAGGACATGATAGAGTCACTGACAACCTGCAAGCACATACAGGCATTCAGTGGTCACACGCATGATGAGTACAATATATATCCTTAATAGTAAAAAAAAAAAGAAAAAGAAAACAGAATTAGGTACAAGCATAAATGTTTTAAAGTTTTGGGCTCTCTGAAATCAACACAGGGAAAATGTATTCACCCACCTAATATTTGGCTAAAAATATACCTTGGAAAGTGGCACGGTACCACAGTGGTTACTAACTGCAAAAAATATTCTGGGTTCAGGTCCCAGGCTTGGTGAGTGTTTCTGTGCGAAGTCTGCATGTTCTCCATGTACTTGCATGAGTACCCTCAGGGTACTCTGGTTTCCTCCCACAGTCCAAAGACAGCTAGTTTGGTCTGTGAAAGGTCATTGGATCCAAGTGTGGATGGGTTAAATGCAGAGGTAATAATTTCCCTTGCAGTATTTATAGGGTATAAAAAAAAAATATTTTTTAAATGGCTGTTCCAAATTGCCCTAGGTGTAAATGTGAGTGTGAATAATCAGTGTATTTGTTGCCCTGTGTTAAACTGGCACGCTCTTCAGTGTGTACCCCGCTTTCACCAAGAGTCGGCTGAGGTAGACTCCAGCCTCCATGCAACCTTAGTAGGATAAAGCAGTTCAGAAAATGAAGGAATTAATAATATTCTTTAGTAGGTTACACCTCAACCAGATACTTATAAAACCCATCAACAATCTTCTGGCACACTGATAGTGCCATTCCAAAAGCCTGGAATTGTTAGCCTGCTTTATCCATTTCCAATACAACACTGATGTGTATTTGGGGTTACTGTTAAGCTAAATGATCCAACTGTGTCCCAATTTCTGTTCATGATTTCATCCACTTTGTACAATGCACCAGTTCCTGTGGTGGAATCAAAATAGCTTTAAAGCATGATGGCTGCACCACCATGCTTTAACATTTTCAGCTGTATTCTTGGTGGTTACTCCAAGAAGTATACTTCTCATCATTCTGTATAAAACTTTCCTTCAGGACATTTTTTGGTACAGGCTGTCAGTTGGAAACTCAAGTTTGAAGGTGCTGATTTTAGGATAAAGGTGTCTTTCTCGGATGTCAACTTCTCAGCTGACAGTAGACTGTGAAATAGGTGTTACAGCAGCATCCAGTTAATGGCAGGCCATCCAACTCAATCTCCAACAGAGATAGTTTTGATTTTCTTCCTGAAATCATCAAAGGAACTACACCTTCTGATCTTCCATTTACATACATTTCAAATTGTTTGAACTGATGTTTGAAAGTGTATTTGTTTAGAAACGGCTGTGAGAGACATTCCTCCTTACTTTCTTAGATCTGCACTGAGATCCTTGAAATTTTCTATTGGACTGTGCGTTGGTCAATTAATATGTGCCATATAAAACACTCTACTCCTCCATGGATGCAACACAAGAGCCCTAACACCTGTTTCTGAAGAATCTTAATGATTCGTCTTGCCAACTACACTGAACTGGAAGATTAGATGGGAAGGAGGATGTTTTTGCCTTGGCATCACTATCAGTAACACTCATCTTCTTCAATTTGTGCAGGCTGTACCTCAAGTTTCCGATATACTGCGTTCCCACTCGTGGGTCCTGTAGGGTCAGCTGGCTGAGAGGGAACCTTATAAAGCCTTTAGAACATGATCAAGAGACATTCCTAGGGTGCAACGCTGGAATTGGGAAACTCTATGCATTACATCATCCAAACTGGTGCTGTTTGTATGGCAGGTTTGATCAGGCAGACCAGTCACAAGATTGTTATGACCTCCTAGAGGTACAGGGTACAAGCTGTCATCAGTCATGATAAGGAACAGGAAGTTAAGAGGTTAGATTAAAAGACAATGTAAAACTTTCAGGAGCAGGGAACTAATTCTCTGAGTGGGTGCATGTATATTTTTGGCCTTGTGTTGATTTCAGAAAGGACAAAACACAAAACCTACTGTACATGTGACTTAATTTAGAACAGAAAATATATTTGATGAAATACATTGTGTGTAAGAGGTTGTGAGCAGACACACACTGCAAGGTTCATTAGGCCCGGCTGCCTGAAAAGCTGCAGTGGCAGATGAGGAAAACACAGAAGCGGAGAGAGATGGTGTGGGGAGGGGGTGTGTTGGGGGGGTTGGGGGTGTCTGCCTGGCCTAGGGCTATCACACGACAAGCTCATACCCAGAATTTTCCTCTTATTTTTCCTTTTCCTCATCTGCTACACTGTAAAGTCTTTTATTTTTAGCTTGTGCTTTAGCGCACAGATTACTGCATACTGTCACACAGGCAGGAATGAACCAAGCCATGTTTTACACACACCCACACACACACACTCACACATACACACAAAAACATTCACACACTGAGAGGGAGAGAGTGAACAAAGATGCTAGCTTGAGCATGCAACAAGAAATTAATTTGAAGAGCTAGTGCTTTATTGTGTGCTAATGGTAATACTTGATGATTGAGTTGATAACCGAAACATGCCTTTGGTTTAAGCGATTAGTGCATAATCAATTACGCCAAGCCTAGCACATGCTGATGCACAAACGGTACAGTGATGTGCGAGCTTTCAAATTTCTACCTAATCACAATTTAGTACATAAATCCCTCATATTTATGTAGTTGTTAATTTTCCAGCATGTTTAGGTGTTTAGCATCACTAGTCAACAATAGTAAAAGATGTTTTATGTAAGGGTACAATATAAACTCATAAATCTTTATTTAATACTCTGTATACAGATCGACTGAATCTTTTTCTCTGCATAACCACAGACCTTTTGCAATCATAATGGCCCTTATTCGTCAGAATGAAGGCTTGGACAAACCGGCGTCTGATTCATGAACCTGTCGTATGCCATCAAAAACAACTGATGAATCACTAAATTCAAACGCTAAACCTTGATTAATATATTTTCATAACATGCACATAAGACACGCCTTGAATGACCCTCATCATACATCTGATTTACATAAAACACTCCCTAATTTATACTGCACTTAAAAGCCAATGAAAGGACAGCACTCAAACTTGTAAATAGTGACCTCATGCTGATGAGCACATCCCCGTTACGAAAGATGAACAGCAGGATGTTCTCCTGCGTGACGTCGTGAAAGTTGGCGTTCTTCTCGTTGGCGAAGAACAGATCGGGTTTCCAAAGGCACTGGAACATTTTGGGGTCCACCGTCAGTGCGTCTGACTTGAAGTCAGTCGGTAAGCGCAGCCTTGGGTCATTCCAGCGCTGCCGCAAGAAAATGTTCAAACGGTAATCCTGGATAAATGAAACACAAAGGAAGACAAGAGAGAATAGTTTTAATTTATATAATTCGTGCCTGAAATAGTAAATGTGGGTTGTGTGAGTGTTGGCCCTGCAATTGTCTGGCAATCTGTCCAGTGTGTTCCCCACCCTCGCCCGGAGTCGGCTGAGATGGGCGCCAGCCTCCCCGCGAACCTAATTAGGATTAAGCGGCTTAGAAAATGAACAAATTAATATTAGATGTGCAAATATTGTGCTTTCAGTGTAGATTCTGGGGTGAATTTGTTTGTTGGCTTTCTACAGACTCATTATTGTGCTCACCTGTGTCCCGTTGCCTGCCCCACATGTCTGTCTATATAAGCCCTGCATTTCCCCACTTGCATTGTCAGGATGTTAAGCAATGGAGGAATGAAGACTCGGTTTATGAGTAAATGAATGAATAGATAGATGGCTAACTATTTATGATTAAATAGGTAGATAGATAGACACCTATTTGAATGGATAGATAGATTTATGGACAGAGTGAATTAAATGGATAAATGAATAGAAGGATGGTTAAAAAAATCTAATAACCAATTAAGTAATTTTAAATGCAGAAAGAGATATATGGGTGGGTGGATAAAAAAATACAAATAAACAGATAAATAAATGGATTAATGAATGAATACTTGATGTATGAAAGGATAGATGAGCTGATGGATGGATGAATGAATATCCATATGAATAGATGGATGAATGAAGTATGGATGGATGGATAAATAGATGTTTGGAGTAGCAAATAAATTAATAAAAAAAAGTAGAGATGAATGGATAGATAGCTATATTTGAATGGAATGATATATGGACAGATAATGAATGGATAAATGAATGGCTGGATGATTAAATCATCGTGGTGTAGTGATTAGCATGTACACCTCAAAGCAAGCAGGTCCTGTGTTTCAGCCTAGGGCTCATCGAGGGCATTTCTGTGTGTAATTTGCATGTTCTCCCTGTGCTTGCCTAGGTTTCCTCCATGTACTCCAGTTTCCTCCCACAGTCCAAAAACATCTACATTAGGCTAACTGGCTGTACTAAATTGCCCCTAGGCGTGAGTGTGAATGTGAATGGTCGTGTGTGTTGCCCTGCAATGGTCTGGCGTGCTGTTCAGGTTTAGCCCGCCTTCACCCAGTGTGGGATGAGACCCCCCAGCCCACCCCCTCACCCAAGGGGTTTGGTAAAAGAATTAATGGGTGGATGGACAGTTTTAGATAAATAGATGCAATCTATAGGATGGATATCATCTGTTTGTTTGTTTAGGCACAACCTAATAGTGTTAAATAGTGATGTTTACCATTGTGGTCTCTTGAATTGAGCCAAAGCTGTTGATGAAAATGTTCACCTTATCCTCCACAGGAATGCCTGCACACACACACACACACACTTTCCAATTATAGAATTCATACAAATATACACCACCTTCATGTGTGAATGAAGACTTGATCTTGAGAGATCTTGAGAGTGTGTATGAGTGAGTGTGAGAACAGTAAAAGTGCTGATCTTTGATGCTGCTTCTGTACAACCCTGTAAATCCAATGACTACCTTGTGACATAAAAGAGCTTCACATTATCATGCACAGTGTGGTCCTGGCTGTGCCCTAAACCCAAATTACAGCACTAATGAGCTCATCCATAACTTCACTTTGGACCTATCAGATCTGCATCTAGATTTACTTTCGATCCATTAATTCTTTTTTTTTGGAACTGTAAATATTAATGTATAAATGTGCTGATCTCACAGAGAGGGACTACACCATGACCGGATCATTATAATACAGCTTTCTGATTATGGCCTTTAAAATTAATGATAAGGAACTCTAATGTAATGCAGATATCATGCAGATGAAGTTCAAAGTCGATACCTTTGAAATTTGGGCGGATTCTGGAGTCATAAGTCACTAGCAGGCGGTTGAGGATGTTACTGGTTGAATTAGCAGGAACTCGATCCAGGTCCTCGGCTGACAGTTGACTATAAACAACAATAAAAATAATGTAAACAATTACCCTCTACACTCAACATCAAGCTTTATTCGAGCTTTCTGTAAACGTAGTGCAGCAATAGTGTTGCTGCTAAAGCTGTTAGCTAGGTTTAAGGAAATTTTTTAAATATTTTAATCCATGAAATCTTAATGTAGCAAAAATTATAGCCTTCTGGAAAAAACCCAAAATAAGTAGGTATGCTAATTTTGATAAGAATTGACAAAGTCTTTGACTGCATGGGAATGGTCGGTGTGAAGGAAAAAAATATATATATAAAATAAAATAAGGAAAAACAGAGAATCACATGAAGCCTTCAGGCTTACCATACAAGAATCCTAATATGTGAACTAACAGCAGTGAAATATTATTTTCTATCCTCTGTTACTAGATATTAACAATTGCGTGATCTGATTAGAAAATCAATTGCTAGAATATCAACTCATACACTGCTACCTCAACATGGTGGTGACATGTTCTAAGGTAAAGCTTACACTAGCTGGCCGTAGGTTTTTTTATCTTTTCTTAAAGATTATCTATGTGAAAAGGAACGAGATTTATAATTAAAGTATTTCAAGAATTAGATATTTTTTAGCGAAATACATCTTTTTTGGAAATGGGAAGTGACGCTAACACTAGTTCTTGTAGCAAACAGCAAGTGACTCAAATGCACCGTGCTAACAAAATATGGGAATAAAATATTTTATAGTAAGGACATTTTTTTAGAATTAGTTTTTTTTACACCAAAGGCCACTTTACTGGACTGCTAAACAAACAAGCCATTAGCTCGGTGCTAACCAGCTCTCCCCTAAACTATTTTATTGTAAGAACATATATTTTTTTAACTTTCAAGAATCTGAATACAATAATCATATGCAGTAAATTGCTATATTTTGTTACAATCCAGAGGATAAAATAAAACAGTTATTTCACTGCCTCTGATCAGATATAAGTAATGCACCCAAACCACCAACACACACTTTTTCTGCTGGTTCAGGAATTAAACCAGGAGGTAAAAAGCGTGGTGGTGGGGGGGTGAGTTGCACGTTTCCTGCATCCACCTTCATGGCTGACGGGCCCTTGAACAAGACATCTAACCCCCAACTGCCCTCCGGGCGCTCCCAATGTGTATAGCAGCCCACTGCTCCAAGTGTATGTATGTGCTCACTGTTTACGTGTATTTGTGTGTGTCCACTTTGGATGGGTTAAATGCAGTAAAAGAGTCAATAATTTCCCTTGTGGGATTAATACATTATAGCAAAATCAAAAATATACATAATTTTGTTTACAAGGCAGCTTGGTGGCACAGTGGTTAGCATGAAGGTCCTGGATTCAATTCCCGGGCTTCCTGGGCTCAGAAAGGGTGTTTCTGTGTGAAGTTTGCATGTCCTCCCTGTGCTTGCGTGGGTTTTCCTCTGGGTACTCTGCTTTCCTCCCACAGCCCAAAAACATGAACATGTACTGGCTGTTCCAAATTGCCCCTAGGTGTGACTGTGAGTGTTTGTGTTGCCCTGCAATAGACTACCATGCTGTTCAGGGTGTACCCTGGCTTCACCCAATGTCGGCTGAGTTATGCACTTGCCTCCCCGCTACGCTAGTAGGAATAAGTGGCTCGGTAAATGAGTGAGTGATTAGAGTAAGTTTTATTTACATTTCCCATCAGGTTTTGCTACCTGTCTGTGTGCACCTATACATTGTGTACACCAATACTTTACAAAGTGTTATTTTTTTCTCATATTTATTTCCATCCTCGATTATTTGTGACCCATCACAGCAACGTGGATATTAGGTGAGAAATTATTAATTTTGGGTTATTGGTACAATTTTGTAGCTTTTAAATGATACCAAATTTCTGATCATATGTTGCTAGTTTTAGAGTGACTAACCAAAACCTGCAAGGAATTTTCAGCCTTTTAATCATCCGACTTTGGAGAAAATTGCATTTATATTCAATAACATTCTGAATTAATACCCACTTTGCTGTGATGGGTTCTCAGAGCATCTCTTAAACATGACCTTTACACACTTTATCCTATATATTACTTTAGTGTGCATGTTAAACACCATTTTATTCCCTCGGGTTATAATACTAAGTATTCTTTAGCTCTACATGAAAAGGCTCGTCAGGGTTTTCGTTATGCAGCTGGAAATCACAGTTGTGCCTCACCACACACTGCTCCGTTCTCATACCAAGATGCTTTGTATTATCTTATCACCTTTTTCAGCAGAACACACTCACATTATCAGCCTCTCCTACCATTTCCCATTCTCCCCCTAATGTAGTTATTTGTCTCACTGCAGGATCTTTCCTGCTTTGCCTATGGAAAATTTCAATGTTTTTACAAAGATTATGAATTCCCCTAGCTGTTTAGGGTAGTCACCTGCTTTGTGTTTTCCAGATTAATATGTAATAAGTGTTGTTTTGGAGTTGAGATGCTCATTAACCACTGAGAATGATGATATACATATTATTATAAACATTATATTCATACTATAGGTGGCGTAGTGGTTAGCACATGCGCCTCAGAGCAAGAAGGTCCTGGGTTCAATTCCCAGCTCGGATGTTTCTGTGTGGAGTTTACATGTTCTACCTGTGCTTGCGTGGGTTTCCTCCGGGTGCTACGGTTTCCTCCCACAGTCCAAAAACATGCACAGTAGGCTAATTGGCTGTTCCAAATCACCCCTAGGTGTGAGTGTGA
>JBCNYG010000011.1:4160596-4173466 GCA_039654305.1 Porochilus rendahli | reverse complement strand
GTGAAACATGCTGCAGGCAGCATAGTGGATGCTGCGGTTGAGATTTACCGCCGCGTGAGCTTGGAGTTGCTTCCTACTCCGGCCAAATCACACTATGTGTTCAACCTCAGAGACCTGTCCAAGTGTGTACAGGGTACGACACACACACACTTACACTCACACAGAAGTCTTTTTATCTCAGATTTCTCCAGCGACCAATAAAAATGCTCTCTGATGATTTTATACAGTGCTTCAGGCTGAGAGATCAGCCATTACATTAACACCACCTGTGTGATTTGGCAGCCCCAATGCAGCTACAGTGCAGATTTCACTGGTTAGATAGAGTATATTGTAAAATATACTATTTAATACATTATATAAATTAACATTTTTTAAGATGCACTGCTTGAATGTGTTTGGGTTGGTAGATCTTGTTCAGGATTCCCAGATGGGACAATGAGCTGTTTCCTATCATAGGCAATCCGGAGTTCACTGAAGCTTATAAATGCTGAACTCATTTAAAAAATATTTAATAAAAAAAATCCATAAATAAAAAAATTAATTTCTGACAAATTTATAAAAATCTCCTGAGCCACAAAGATGTGGGAAGATGAGGAAGGATGCCATAATGGAGCGTGCCTGGCCATTGTGATGGAGCGGACGTGACTGTAGGTCACGCTTTTATCACTGAATAGTTCTTGAGAAGGAAATCATGGCCATTTGTAGCGCCTCTTCTGTCCAAACAATGCAATTTTATCTATTGGTATACCCTTACATTACTTTACATGATTCTGTGCAGGACAAAAATTCATTCATTCATTCATTTTCCGAACCGCTTATTCCTAATTAGGGTCGCGGGGAGGCAGGCTTTAAGTGTAAACAAGCAAATAAATGCAGCAGAAATGAAATATATAGCTACGTTGCCTTTTCTTTTGGCAGTTGGGTCATGAAAAAGTTAATCTGTATTTTCATGCATGAGCAAGATATTTGTGTTACTTATGTAGTTCTACTTGTTTGTTTGCTTGCTTGCTTCTACATTTTTTAATTAATTATTTGTTTCTGTTTATCATACAGATAAATAAAATGAATAATACAAAAATAAATGAATAAATGTAGAAATAGATGGATATATGGATAGATAAACAGATAGGTAGACAGACTTATGTGAAAAATAAATCTGAAAAAAAAAATTAATTTTTGATTAAAAACACATGTATTTATTAATGTCCATATTTATGTTTGTTTGATGCTTTAGTCGTATTTTTCTTCCAAATGCTTCATGGTGAGAGGTGTGTGTGTGTGTTAGGCATGTTACAGTGTGAACCCGGCACGATGCAGGATCAGAATCAGGTTTTTCGTCTCTTTTGTCATGAGTGTCAGCGCGTGTTCCACGACCGACTCATCAACAGCGAGGACAAGACCTACTTCAACTCCATGATCTGCGAGATGGCCAGTAAGAGCTAAAACACTAATAGCAGTTCATAGAGCTTGAATAAGTTACAGCATAGTTCTAAAGCTACAGGAAGCAGTTTGTTTTGTCCATTTCTTGTGTGTCTGAAAATAAGCATTAGTCTTTGTTGTATGTTTCAGGTAAATATTTCAACATTGTTTTGGAGCCCAGTTCTTTGACCAAGCATCCTATAATTTTTGGAGATTTCATCAAGGTGACTGTTTAACGGAGATCCATGATACTCATGTTGTTTGAAGCAGATTTTAGAGTTTCTTGGTGAGGGTTAAAGAAGTGCTAAGAAAAACAGAAACCATTAGGATCCTTCAGGAACCTTGTTTTCTCACAGAAGTGCTTTACGTAGTCCATGATGTTGACCATTGATTATTTTGGCTTGGTGTAGGGCGGAGCAGAGAAGGCAGACCGCATCTACGAGGACCTGACAGACAAAGAAAGGATCCGGAATGTTCTGCAGGACTACCAGGATGACTACAACATGACCTTTAACAAGAAAACCAAACTTGTGTTCTTCCAGGATGCTGTCGAACATGTCTCGAGGTAGATGATTGGACTTTACCAAGGACCAGTAGAAAATTATTATTTTAATTTATTTTTTTAATGGGCCATCACACCATCTGATTTTATGCTGCTTACTTAATATCCTGTTTCTTACATATGAGGTTAACAAATATAGTCAAGTCACTCCTAAAACCAACAGCCCACTCAGTATCGTATCATTGAGAACAGACAGTTTTTAAACTTTTCTAGCCAAAGTCTTTTCAGTAACAATGTTAATGTGATCACATCTCTGCAAAAAAAAAAAAAAAACCTCAGAAAACACAGAGTTTACGTAATTTATAAGCGCTAGAATGTCCAACATTAGCGCGGGTCTTATAAATATGGTGCAATTTCAGTCCAACCGCCTCTTCCTGTACCAGGTGATATTAGTTGGATTGCAAGATTAGAAATCTGTTAAATTATTATCATCTGCTAAAATGATCCATTAAGCACGTTGTTTAATTCTGCAGTTCCACACTTTGTTTTTTTTTTCTTTCAGAATTGCCCGCGTGATTCGTCAAGAGCGTGGCAACGCACTATTGGTCGGTGTGGGCGGGACAGGAAAGCAAACTCTTACACGATTGGCTGCCCATATATGCGGATACCGATGTTTTCAGATTGAACTTAGCCGTGGCTATAACTACAACAGTTTCCATGACGATCTGCGTAAACTCTACAAGATGGCTGGCATTGAAGGCCAGGACATGGTTTTCCTCTTCACTGACACTCAGGTGCACTCAAGACACGCTATTCAGCTTTATGTACTATTCAGTATGTCTATATATGTATATGTGTGTATAAATATAAATAAGTGTGTGTGTGTGTGTGTGTGTGTGCTCGGGTGCATGTACCAGTTTGATTTCAGAAATATGTTCCATAAACTGCCTTGTTCCACAGATCACATTTTAGCAGGACCACTGTTGACCCTAAAATGACTTAAATAGTAAGCCCTAAGGGCGTATATAGGAGTATATACCCTCCTAGATGTTCTGTCCCAATCCTCCAATCATTATGGTAATTAGGATTCATGGTTGTCGGTGGAATCGATGGGGTGGGGATTGGATAAGGGTTTGGTAAAGGTCTGTGCAGGGGAGGCCTAAACTCTCAACTTTTTAAATATCTGAACCATTAAGACACCACTGTCCCCAAACTGCCCCTAGAAAGGACGAAAATAACCACACTTCACAAGGGACCCGACTTTTATCTGAGCTGTGTGTGTGAAATTTTCGGGTTAATTAGCCGAGCATGTCGCATGCTGGGGAAGTTCCGCACGCTGGACTTGTTATCTATGTTCTAAAAGACCCAATATGGTGATGTGGCATGCTTTAAGAGCTGTTTGTGATGCTCTCAGATTGTAGGGGAGGAGTTCCTGGAGGACATCAATCACATGCTGAACTCTGGCGAGGTTCCCAACCTGTTCGAGAAGGATGAACTGGAGCAGGTGTTGGCAGCGATGCGGCCTCACGCCAAGGAGGCAGGCATCGCTGAGGGCAACCGGGATGAGGTATATAACGAACCATGAAAAATCCATCTAGATAGCTCTGTCTATCTGTTTCATTAGATATCTACCATGAATAAAAAAGGTATACACGCCCCTGTTAAAATCACACACGCCTGTTGGCCAGATTTTTGTGATGTTAAAAAATTTGAAATTCATTAAATTTCATTTGATCTGTCCATCTATATATTTACCTGTTATCTCTTGTCTTTTTAAAACCATGGTGTCATCTTTCAACCAAGTCTGTCAATCTGTCCATCTATCCATGCTGTATTACATAATGCCGAATTTTACTTCAAATGCAGATCTTCCAGTTCTTCATCTCTCGTGTACGGGAGAAGCTGCACATTGTGTTGTGTATGAGTCCAGTGGGTGATGCCTTTCGCTCACGCTGCCGTATGTTCCCATCGCTCGTCAACTGCTGCAACATCAACTGGTTTGTCCAGGTCAGCACCGCAAACCTCCATAATTCCTCACTCATCTTTTATTCCATCTAACATAAGATAGTTTTCACACCCTTTTTACAGTATAATATACACACATTATAATCCTCCAGTTGTCTACACGCTTGTCTTTTGGAGGATCTGCAAGTGTGTCGTGTATGTTCCCATGAATTGTTTCTATTGCAGACAGTTGTGATTATAATAAGATGGCCTGAGGCGCTCAGGCTTGTTAGTGGAGATGTCTTCTCGCTATTTCATCATAGCTGCAGTGTAGGAGCTGTTAGCAATCCCTACTTTTCTGGTTAAGTTTCCAGACACTCGCTTGGATAAAATGCTGTACAAGTTAAATTTATTAAAAAAAAATCAAAAGGAAATGATGCATCTAGATTTTCGTAAAAATCCGTGTCTTATATTTCATTTTTATATTAGTCTGGAAGTCTAATATGGATTTTCCGAGTGATTAAACCCTTAATGCTTTCATTATTAACAACAAAAGAAAAATAGAAAGCAAGGTCGGCTTTAAAAGTTTAAAGGCGTATTCTTTATGAACTGGTGGATCAAAGAGTAAAAGGTAATTCTACAGAGAGGAATCCGACTGGGTCTGGTGTGAGAGAGCATTGCGCGTGTTATAGCTTTTTTTTATAGTTTGGCTGTAGATGCACCGGCCTCATTCTTTTTCCCTGGATAATCTCGGCTGCCTTCATCTATCCATCACTCTTTCTTGTGCCTCCCCTTTTCTCCCTTTTCTCTCTTAGTTTGCAGTCGTCTTCTCCTCTGTGCAGCTCGGGAGTTCATGAGTTGTATGTTGCTGGATCTAGGCAGGCTGGTTATGAGTGTTGTGCTAAGGGATGTGTAGAGGGAAGAAGAGGAAAAAGTGAGCAAGCACGTGAGAGCGAGAGAGAGCGAGAGAATCTATACATATATAAAGTGTGTGTGTAGCTGTGAACGATGTGCTACTTCATTTCTGAATGTCATGTTTCTTTAATGAATTTTAATCCAACCTTTCCTCCCCCCTTTCTCTCCCTCAGTGGCCTCATGAGGCTCTCCTGTCTGTCTCTCAGACATACTTCCAGACCGTGGACTTTGGCAGCGAGCCGATGACGAGCCGTTTGTCTCAGATGTGTGTGGAGATCCACATGAGCGTGATGGACATGGCCGAGCGCTTCTATTCAGAGATTCGCCGCCGCTATTATACCACGCCCACTTCTTATCTGGAGCTCATTAACCTTTACCTGAGCATGCTGGGAAATAAGAGGCAGCAGCTGGAGGTGGTGAGGAATAAGAATGACCAGGAATAGCAGGGATCTGAACAAATAACCTCATGAAACATCTAACAGGATATATGATCAAAACCCCACACACAGGGTGTACACTTCAGGGTGATATGAGTAAGAATTAAGTTTCATGAGCAACCCAGGAGTATATATTTGTGTGTGTGTGTGCACGCACGCAGGCTCGTGATCGAGTAAAGAATGGTCTAAACAAGCTGCTGGAGGTGAACGAGATGGTGGAGAAGATGAATGTGGAACTGTCGGCCCTGGAGACGGTGCTCAACCAGAAATCCAATGATGTCACTGCCCTCATGAATAAAGTTGCTGCGGACAAGGAGAAAGCTGACCAGGTGTGTGTGAGTGTGTGTTTACGATGAGACCGAATTCTGATACATGGATGGATGGATGATACTGAATTCTGATACATGGATGGATGGATGATACTGAATTCTGTACATGGATGGTAGATGTATTGTTAATAAAACAGTAACAGCTCAGTATTTCCAAGATATTTAAGTAACATGCTTCACTGCCGACGTTTAACTCCTAGGAGCGCAGCATGGTGGAAGAGGAAGAGACCTTGGCAAGAGAAAAAGCAAGAAACACACAAGCCATTGCAGAAGAAGTTCAGAAAGAGCTGGACAGGGCTCTGCCCGCTTTGGACGAGGCCAACAACGCTCTGGACGCCCTGGACAAAGCCGACATCTCTGAGATCCGCCTGTTCACCAAGCCGCCCGACCTCGTCAAGACCGTCATGGAGGCCGTGTGTATCCTGCTCGACAGCAAGTGGGTGCCATTTTATTAGAAGAAACGAACAAACAATGATTAGTGTGCGGGGCTAATGTTATATTAATGCGCTCAAGGGTGATGTGTACCCTCCACAACATTTTTTTAAATTTCCCATAATTCCCCATGCACAGGACAGACTGGCCTAGTGCCAAGCAAGTCCTCGGCGACTCCAACTTCCTGAAGAAACTGACAAGTTACGACAAAGACAACATCCGTCCACAGATCCTTCACAAGCTGCAGTGCTACATCCACAACCCTGATTTTGTCCCTGAGAAGGTGGAGAAGGTGTCTAAAGCCTGCAAGTCCATGTGCATGTGGGCAAAAGCCATGGACCTCTATTCCCACGTGCTTAAAGACGTCGCACCTAAACGAGAGAAACTAGCTGTTGCCCATGTGAGTTTGGTGTTTTTCTTGATGTTTTGCTTTATTGGTTCTATAATATGTCATTTCCTTTCCTTACCAGGCAGAGCTGGATGCCACTAGAGAGACTCTGAAGCAGAAGCAGGACAAGCTGCAGGAGGTGGAGAACGAGATGATGGTCCTGCAGGAGCAGCTAAACTCCAGCCTAGCTGAGCAAAACACGCTGAGTGAGTGTCGAGGACAAGATGGAAAGTTAGAGTCCTATTAAAGTCGATGTGTAAATGTGTGTGTGTTTTTGTGTGTTTTCAAATGTAGCTGAAAGCATGGCTCTGACCAAGGCACGGCTGAGCCGTTCAAGGAGGCTGGCTTTGGCGCTGGCTAATGAGCGCGTCCGCTGGCAGGAGTGCATAGTCTTGTTCGAGCTGGAGATCAAAAACGTGATCGGAAACGTGTTCATTGGAGCCGCATGCGTGGCGTATTATGGGGCCTTTACTTCCCATTACAGACAGCTGGTACAGTCACAGAGGATTTAAACCAAAATTGATTTAAATGAGCTTGAACTAGGGGCACGAATAAACACAGAAAAAACACTAAGGAATTCCTTGTTACCAAGCTAAGAACATGGACTCAGGAAATTGAGCTCATTACCAAGTGTGTGTGTGTGTGTGTGTTTGTGTTTGTAGCTGATAGAGAAATGGATCCCGCGCTGTCAGGAGTTAGGGATCCCCATCAGCTCCAATTTCAGCATGATTGGAATCCTGGGTGACCCGTATGAGATCCGACAGTGGAACTCTGAAGGTTTGCCCCGTGACATCGTGTCCACTGAGAACGGCATCCTGGTGACCCACGGACACCGCTGGCCCCTCATGATCGACCCCCAAGATCAGGTGATCTTCCCCAAGCTGCTTGGTTGAGTTAAAGTGTTTACAGCGAGTCTGAATTCAGGAAGTGGCTTAGTGACGTCCCTGTCATGAATTTCAGGCCAACCGCTGGATCCGCACCAGAGAGGTAAAAAATGGCCTCAAGATCATCAAAGTGACAGACTCCGGATTCCTGCAGACTCTCGAGAACGCCATCCGACTGGGCATGCCTGTCCTTCTGGAGGAGGTGACCTCATGCCAAGTTATTTTTTCATTTGAAATTTTTGTGTATTAATTTGTACATTGCATTAATTTTTGGGCATTTAAAATGACACACACTCACAGATGGTGCTGTAACGTGATGTGACTGAATGGAAGAGAGAAGTTATTGGGAACATATTACCCAGCTGTGACAGATTCGTTTTGACGTTTCTCTGATTGAAGAATTTGATAGTGTCTGGCTGTGGATTTTTCAATATTACTGTGTATTACTCTATATAGATTTTTTTTATTTATTTGTGTGTGTGTGTGTGTGTGTGTGTGTGTGTGTGGGAGAAGCTTAAAGAGACCCTGGACCCTGCTCTGGAGCCTGTACTTCTGAAGCAGACGTTTGTATCCGGGGGTCGGACGCTGATCCATCTGGGAGACTCCGACATTGACTACAACAAAAACTTCCGCTTTTACATGACCACCAACATGGCGAACCCGCACTACCTTCCTGAGGTGTGTGTGTGTGATTTATCACCAATCAGAATAAAGAATTCATCCACGTTGTGTTATAACACAGCATGAGTCTCCTCAGTATTCCTATATACTCCTGTATTGCTGACATTTCCATTTCCATATCCACTTCCTTCCTTCCTCATTGAGTGAAAGCACTAGGACTGTGGAATGATTGTTGAGCGGCTGAGTGCCAGAGTGCAGCACCCCAGAGCTTGGCACTCTCTTAAAGGTCATTTGTGGATATGGATGTGACTCCAGACACGGCTGCCAAGAGATAATTCCGACGATTAGAGAGCACGCTGCCGGATTCCTGATGAGGGTTTGACGAGCTCAGCGTGTTGGTTCCTCTCAACCGTCATGTTGTGTTTGGGTCACGATGACTTGTTTAAAGAAAACAATACTAAACATTAAACTTTAGTACAAAAAAAGGCTTATAAGGCTTTCCAAATAATAAAATTGAAATATGCAGCCTGAAGTGATGGATTTTCTTTTCTCACACTGTAGGTCTGCATCAAAGTGACTATTATCAACTTCACGGTGACTAAATCAGGACTGGAAGAGCAACTCCTGAGGTAATTCTTATCGTGTTGTGTTTCGCCTTCTACACGTTCTGTCAAATTTCCAGTGCCTTTCCGTCGTTGATGTTTTTACTCGTCCCGTCTCTGCAGTGACGTGGTGCGCCTGGAGAGGCACGAGCTAGAGGAGCAAAGGAACGAGCTGATCGTCCACATTATTGCTGACCACAACCAGCTTTAAGCCACCGAGGAGCGCATCCTGAAGCTGCTCTTCACCTCGCAGGGCAACATCGTTGACAATGAGGAGCTCATCACCACCCTGCAGGAGTCAAAGGTCAGAGGTCACGAGAACGAGGTGTGTGCATGCGTGAACGCAGTGACAGGTTTCATTTCACATTTTGTTACCCCGTCCCCTGCACTGATGGAGTGATGCGCGGATGAATGACAGTGCAAGAAGGGGTGTAGACACACAGGTATGCTGATAGATGAACTGGTGGTTCGGGAGCACATAACGATTTACCCTTGAGCCTTAGTCAAAAGTAATTGCCCCCTCCAGACTACAGACACCACTTTGGTTTTGAATATGACCATGACCTTTTACCCAGACCTCAAAGTTTTGATCCTAGCCAAAAGAAATTTCGCCACTGTCTAGCATGTTTTGGGTCTTTCCTCCAGGGCTGCACCTGACAGTGTGTCTGTCTGCCTGTGAATGTATTTCAATCCCCAGCTCTATTTATTTACTTGCTGTAGCAGCAGCATCCATCTTCATTATCAGTAAACCAAGTCTTTAATGAGCTTTTGGCAAGACAGAGCTCACACACACACACACACACACACACACACACTCACGTGGGATATGCTGACATATCAGTGTGTATGTGCGTGTGTATATTTTCTCAGGAGACTTCAGAGGCTATTAGAGCACGTCTGGAAGAAGCGGAAGCCACAGAGGTGATGATAAACACCGCCAGAGAGAAATATCGGCCTGTAGCCACACGTGGCTCTGTCATGTATTTAGTCATCACCAGTCTGTCAGAGATCGACCCCATGTACCAGTTCTCTCTAAAGTATTACAAACAGGTAACATATCCATGAACAGGCAATGGACTACAATAAAATGTTCTGAAAAATCTTCCTTTCTAAGGAGTCCAAACCTGATACTGAGGAGGATGATGGTTGTGTGTGTGTGTGTGTGTGTTTTGCAGCTGTTTAACAGCACTATTGAGATGTCAGAGAAGCATAGCGAGATCAGTGTGCGCTTGCAGACTCTGCTGGATGCCACACTGCTCAGCGCGTACACCAGAGTCTCCCAAGGTCTCTTTGAGCAACACAGGATCATCTACAGCTTAATGTTGTGTGTGGAAATCATGATCCAGAGAGAAGAAATCTCTCCACAGGAGTGGTTCTACTTCCTGCGAGGGACAGGGAGAATGGACAAGGTGTGTGTGTGTGTGTGTGTGTGTGTGTGTGTTTTGCTGCTTATTAACTGTATATCCATTCTCCACCCATAAGCCAAGTCATAAATGACTATGCTAATTGCTAAATTAATGAGCGGAGCGGATGGCTATTTCCCCCCCCTCCCCGGGGTCACACACACTGTCCTCATGTGTGTTTATTTGTGTATGTGTGTAATAACTCACAGTGATAGTCATCAATGATTCCGGGGTTTTCTGCTTGTAAAGAACAGAAAAGAAAGACTGATTCAGCCGTCTGTCATGTCCCCTTCCTGTCCTGCTGCTGAACAGATTATCTTTGATGGCCCTGTAATGAATGATTATTTTATATATATAAATATATATATATATACACACACACTCTTCACCCTCAATTACCCGGATTATTAGGGGGGATAAGCTGTCCAAGAACCTCAAAAGTCCGGCAATCGCTAATGTCCGGGGTCCCTACCCTTTCCTGGACATTTACCATAATCGATCCAGCAGTCACCATTATTCAGCAGCAGTCCCGGACTTTTACACACTTATCCCACACTGAGTACACAATATTGTGTTTCCACAAACTTAAGGAGCGAATCAGCACATTCTTTAATCACGTTCATTTTAAATGTGGGTTTCGGCTCGTCGTCACTGTCCTCACTTTCACTTTGCTCTCCTGTCACTGATGCCACTATCTGTTCATCGGACATTTTGTGCCCCACTGCTGCTTCGTTTTTGTCCATCCACTTGGTCAGGAATGGGCCGGACAGGGGGGAAATCATGACCGACCTGAACTCCCGTCATCGATTCCCAAGCATTTTTCCAGCAATACCAAATAATGTCCGGTGCTGAATTTTGTACTAGAATCCGGAGTCTGGTAAATAGGGGTACAGCAAGTCGAGGGTAAAGTATATATAGAGTACATATTTCAGTCAGGAATGATGAGAAATGTTCATATCCCTGTACTGAATTATGGGATTCGGATCTGATTGTTAATAAAATAAACAGATTTCACATCCTCTCAGAAATTCAGGTCTTTCTTTCCTTTCTTTCTTTCAAATTTTACTTTCCTTCCGTCCTCTGTCTGTTTATTATTTCCATATATTTTTTAATTTCTTTCTTCCTTCAACATCTTTTTCTTTTCTTTCTTCCTTCAATGTCTTTCTTTCTTTCCTTCCTTTTCTTTTTACTTTAGCATCCTTCTTTCGTTTTGTTTCTTAATTCAGTGTCTTTCTGTCAGTGTCCTGTGTCAATGTCCTTGTTTAGATAAATCTGGTTATGCAGATTCGTGCTAGTGCTTAATATGGATAGAAATCCTGCCACATTAGTAGTAATTATTGGTATGAACTTTCCCTCTCTCTCTCTTTCTCTCTCTCTCTCTCTCTCTCTGTCTCTCTCTCTCTCTCTCTCTCTCTGTCTCTATTTGTGAAGGAGACAGCAGAGAAGCCGAGTGTCCCCTGGTTGTCTGATATCATGTGGCAGACGTGCTGTGACCTTGAGAAGAAACTGCCCTGTTTCAGAGGCATTAAGAAAGACATTGTAGCGACACCTGTTTCTGTACAGCTGGGTAAATTACCACTCCATCAGTGACTATTTCACCCTGTATTATTATCAAGTACTATTTATTAGCCTCACACCTCTATCTCTGTCTACCCCCCGTGCAGGATGCCTGGAGGTGACGGTGAACCCGGAGCAGTGGGATTTCGATGTGCCATACTCCGACAACATGCCCTCCAACCAGAAAGCTGAGGTCAGAGGTCACTGGAACCAGCATCTTGGACCCTTCCAGAAACTCATCCTGATTAAGAGCTTCTGTGAAGAAAAGGTAGAAACGAATGGGCGTCAACATTCTTACCTTTTTATGATTTATACGGTCTACATTCACAGTCTTCGTCATGTCACAACGCCAGGTCATTCCCGCCGTGAACAAATTCGTGATCGTCAGTCTGGGAAAGATGTTTGTGGAAAATCCGCCAGTGGATCTGGCAACCCTGTACACAGATATGTCTCCATCTACACCGCTGTTGTTTATCCTCAGCACTGGCTCTGATTCCATGGGGGCGTTTCAGAGGTTCGCCAAGGAGCGTGGATACCTGGACAGGTTATATGCACACCACACTACAAAGCAAACAGCATATACTTCATACGACACACATTTCGGTTGTGATCTCTGTGTATATGTAGGGTAGAGTCTATCTCTCTGGGTCAAGGACAGGGCCTGATAGCGGAGAAGATGATAGCTGAAGCTCAGAAGAACGGGAACTGGATCTTCCTACAGAACTGCCACCTCGCTGTCTCCTGGATGCCATCCATGGAGGAAATCATCAAGCGCTTCTCTGAGCCTGGTGTGTGTGCGTGTGTGTGTGTGGACACGCACATGAGTGGGTGTATGTGCACTTGTGCGCTGAACAAGCTGCAATCTTTGAAAGAATATTCTTTTAAACCATTAGCACATAATAAAGACCACTTCTTCCTGATTGGCTATTTATTAGTGTGCTACGATGTGATTTGTTGGTTTTACAGACATTGTTATCCATAAGAGCTTCAGACTGTTCCTCAGTTCCATGCCTACTAACATCTTCCCCGTGACTGTACTACAAAATTCTCTCAAGGTAACACACACACACACACACACACACACTTCTCCTGTGTGAAAAAGTGACAGAGTAGACATTTAATTTTACAGCAATTCTGTGTTTTACTCGATGTGCATTTTTTTCTGTGTAACCAGGTGACCATCGAGCCGCCGAAGGGCGTCCGTGCAAACGTGCGCCGAGCATTCAGTGAAATCAACAGCGTGTTTTTTGAGGACCACATCCTGGGCAGGAAGTGGAGGAAGATGGTCTTTGGACTGTGTTTCTTTCATGCTATTATTCAGGTCAGAGCTCAGGGGGTGTACACACACACACACACACACACACACACACACTATCAACAGTAATAATCACTCAGTTCTGTGATGAGTGGTGATTACAGAACACACTGATGTTTATA
>JBCNYG010000011.1:4134040-4155473 GCA_039654305.1 Porochilus rendahli | reverse complement strand
CACACACACACACACACACACACACACACACACACACTCATTAAGCAGCTCTTGGTGTAAATTTAATGATCCATACTATAAATGTACAGTCAGTTTGAAGAAAGGGGGAAAGTGGTTTCAGATAGAAAGATAGAAATCCAAGACAATCAGGCCCAGCGCTCTGAGGGTTTAATAACATGCAGCCGTCTGCTCTAGTTAACGAGCCTGATTACGCTCCTGTCCTACCTGGGAGTTGCAGCAGAAGTGCATGTCGCCTGATCGAGGAAACCTCCGGCTTATTTTTAATGTCCCGATGTAGGTCGTTTTAAACTTGCTGTACGATAAAGAAAACACACGTTACAGGGATCCATCAGCACATGACTCAGGACTAACGCCTGGAAATTGTGGTAAAGTGCAGTTTTTATTATAAAGATTCCTCAACTGTGACTAAATATGTGATCAGCTCCAGCATAATATGGATTAAGTAGAAAATTTGACATACTGAGATTGATATATTTGGAAAGAGAATTGAACATGTTTAAAAATGAGGTTTAATACATGACTGTAGCATGAAAATGCACTGGGTTACATCACTTTGTCTCTAATCTGGAAATATTTTTGGGAAAATCAGCACCAGCATCATACTAGCGTCTTCCTAGCAAAAGATGAGTTCTATTAAAACCGAGTCATGTCTGTTTTGAGGCTTCTCATTGGTTTATGTTATATGACTGGGGGGATCTTTCTGGGATTCTGTAAGTAGGTAGAGTATTCAGGTAGTAAATATTTATAGTAAGGAAATACACTGAGCAACCACAAAATTGGTTTGAAAATCAGCAAAATAAGTAGATATTTATATTGTTTTACATGTTTAAGCATAGATAGATTGTGTTTATGGATATTTGAACTTGGTCATGTCGAGGATTATGCTTTGAAGGTTGTATTTTAGGAGGCACGGTGGTGCAGTGGTTAGCATGTCTGCCTCACAGCAAAGAAGGTCCTGGGTTTGATTTCTGGGCTCGGGCATTTCTGTGCTTGTGTGGGTTTCCTCCAGGTACTCCTGTTTTCTTCCACAGTCCAAGAAACATGTACAGTAGGCTAATTGGCTGTTCCAAATCACCCCAAGGTAGGTGGCCTGGCGAGCTGTCCAGGCTGTACCCCACCCTCGCCCAGAGTTGGCTGAGATGAGCACCAGCCTCTCCAAGACCCTAATTAGGATCAATGGATGTAATTTTGGGGAAATCACATTTTCGTCCAGGTACACCATTTTCAACTTACTTTAGCTCTTACTCAAAACACAAGCTTGTGACTTAATCCTTATTTTGCCGGAGCGAGTCTTGTATGTGTAGAAAATGGGTGCGATGAGATGAGGATATGAGGATCATGGTTACTACAAAATGCTATGAACTAGTTTTCTTTTCCCATGTTTTTACACACAGCAGATGTGTTGTGCCGTATATCTTGCCTGGAATGCATTTTTCCGTGTTTTTAGAGCTGGATAACCAGAGGTCACCCCAAGTCTTTCTGGATCTCCGGTTTCTTCTTCCCTCTGGGCTTTCTGACAGGTTGCTGTTTTAAAAGTCAAACTTTTTATAGTGTGTCTTGTGTCGCTGTATAATGATTAACACACACACTTTACTGTCCAACAGGTACACTGCAGAACCATGCACGCAAGTACAACCTGCCCATCGATGAGCTCAGCTTCCGCTTCAATGTGATGCCGGTGTACAGAGACCAGGCCGTCATTAGTGAAGCCATGAAGAACCTTGGACCAGACGAAGAACTCCAAAACGACCAGAAGGTCAGCTCACAGTTTAGTGTATAAACTAAACTTGCTTTTAACTTGTTTTACAATCATCATCTAAAAAGTAAACGTGTGTGTGTAGCTCCCCAGCATAGAGGATGGTGTGTTAGTGCATGGGATGTTCATGGACTCGTGTTGCTGGGACGACGTGAACATGGTCATGGAGGATGCGTTGCCGCGGGTGATGAACCCCATGCTGCCTGTGGTACAGTTTGAGCCTCAGCAGAACTACACACCTGATCCGTCCCTGTACCATGCGCCACTGTATAAAACCTCTGCCAGAGCTGGAACTCTGTCCACTACAGGTAACAACACTGTACATCACAGCACCCTCTATCTCACATTCTATACATCTCGTCTGTTTCTAGCTGATTAAATTCATTTACCTGTTTATTTCATAATAAAATAAAGTTAATAACACACACATATGCTACTAAATATTACACTCCGGCTGCTAGTAAATATTTCTAGGAAATCCTTTCCTTTGCTACGAAAGGGGCGCATACTTTTTCACAGCACTTTATAAACAGTTGAGAATATATACGAAGAGATTTACAGAATGAAAGTGAGCGCTCTGTCTTTGTCTTACAGGGCACTCCACAAACTTTGTGGTGACGGTGTTGTTGCCGTCCAACAAGCCGAGCGATCACTGGATCTCCAAAGCCTCGGCGCTGCTGTGCCAACTCACAGAGTGAGCAACATCCACACAATCACGCTTCACGCAGTTCCTACAACAGCAAAAAAAAACATGAATAAACCTTCAATAACATGGTTATAAAGCTGTATTAAAAGTTTCTCAGTAAACACGTCACACCAGTTCACACACAACTGACATCTTTATTAAGGTTTTGTTTGAAATTTATAATTTGTAATAAAACGGCTGTTAGTGTTCATGGCACAAAACCTGTACATTAGGAAGAGGACGGCACGAACACCACAACGACACTGCTGTTATTATACACATACAGAACGTATAATTCACATTTAAAAATATATATACATGTATATCAGACCAGACCGTCAAGCAGCAGCGCTTCATTAAACACAGGAAAGATCACTGCTCACTCACGGTGTAGCAGAAAGAACACAACATCAAACAAAACTGTAGCCGCTAACAAAGGAGAAGAAAGGTCAGCGGAGGTGTTCATGGCCGGGGATTTGTGATTTCCCTCTGCTCATTTATTTGGGAATTAAAAGCCGAGGAGTTTGACTCTGGTGTGTTTAAACCGTCTGAGGAGATTTTAATCTGGATTATAAAAACTATTTGTTATTCATGAGAGTCTACAATCACACACTCTGTCTTCCTGCATCTATCAAAATTATTTAAGACTGTTTGCCTACATGGTTATAAATGACTAAAATAAAAAAATGAATTTTTTTTAGGTATGGTAGTGAGTTCAAAGCATGAGACATCAGTTACAGTACAGAGTGAACTACGGAAATCGTTTGGTTGGGGATGTAATAGCTACGGCACACTTTAACTTTTTAACTACGCTACCGAGTAGTTCTCCATATTTATACAGTGACTGAGTGACACAGTTAGTAGAAATGAAACAGCAGAAACAACAAAGATTGTTAATGCAAGTGGTGATGGGAAATGGCACAGGTTTAACAGTGTTTGGTGATAAAGTGGAAAGTGTTAATGCGGACCTCATTGAACAACGTCTGCTACATGAGTGCTGCACACAGCCTTAAGTAAACAGTAACAGTACATGACAGTACGATACTGACTTGATTTGGATTTGAAAATAACAGGAATACGTTATCATTAATTATACAGATTTGTCAAAAAAACTAAATCATTTTGAAGTACATACCAACTCATAGACTCAAAATGATTTAAAGTAACTCACTTATTCACTCAGAACAGTTTACACACTCACTGATAATGATTCACACTGACTCACTGATTCACACTTGCATTAATTCAAACTGTCTGACACCCTGACCGGTTTAAATATTTACTGATTCACACTCATACGTTCAAACAGACTTAATCTAATCCACACTCGCACCAGTTCAAACTGGCACGCTGATTCAAACTCTGACTGATTCAACCCAAAAGTTCACTTACACATTTATACTGATTCACACATACACACTGATTCGAATGACTTACACTAATTCATACTGACTCGCTAAGTCATTTTCTCATTCAAAGTAACTCACAAATTGATTCTGTTTCACAACAGTTTTCAAAGCAATTAAATCACATAGATTCACATTAAATTCTTATCAATTCCAACTGACTCACTGACATTCACGTATGCACACACACACAAAATTCAAACTGCGTTACAGTAATCCACACACACATATTTAAACTGACTTGCGCTGATTCATTTGCTCACTGAGTCACTCAGATTAAAGTGACTCACAGCACAGGACAGCAATCTGCTTATTGTTCAATAACTCTAACTGCTACCATGTTATTACAGTTTTTTTTCACTCCTGTTCATGTTTCAGTTTGGAATGAATTTCAGCAGCACTTTTATAAATGAATTATTTTTTTAAAAAAACCTGACTAGAAATAACAGAACAATCGATTAACACACTACTCACACTCACTCAGATGGAATCTCTGTGACTTACAATGAACCCTTAGTGTCACACACAGGCAGCGGGTAGTTTTTTCTCTTTTCAGTGTAAATGATAAAAGCAGTGTGATTATGTAAAGTCTTTGGAAACGGCTTCGATGAAGTTGGGCGCTGACATGAGAATGGCAAAGGTGCAAATGATGGAGAAGAGCGAGAAGGCGACGAGGCAGAGACGATCCACGACAGCCGCTGCAAACTTCCACTCGCCTCGCACTACCTCAGCCTCGTCCTGGGCGCGGAAACGCTGCGCCAAATACGACACCTCGACCAAGAGCCTCTGTAGCTCTCGCTGTTCACCTGATAGCGCCAGGGCAGCCTCACGGTGCCCACCGCTGCAGGAAACGCCACACGACACACCTGAGTCACTACTGTTGGGGCAGCAGGTGCTGTCTGGTGAATGGAAGCCAAAGTAGAGGTTGGTGTGGCCATTAGTGCCCATCTGGCTGGGCATGCTTCCCATCTGCAGGCTGCTGGTGCTAGCGCTGGAGTAGCTGAAGGGAGTCTTGCGCTCATCACCTGGCTTCTTCATACGCAGGAACCAAGCGCACCAGTGGAGCAGGATCACTCGCACCTGAGCACAGACACAAAGGAAGAAGGTAGCATTAGAATGCTGTTCAAAAGTTCTCCTAGAACAATAACAGAATAAAAAGTAAAAAATTAATACAATAAAAAAGTTCACCAAAAATTCAACTGAAATTCTATTAGCTGGTTATAAAATTATAAGGCATGAGCATCATTCTAGTGTATTGTTAGTCGTTTATTTTAAATGAAACACACACACAGGAAGCCGTGCGCCATTTAAACATTCACTCAGACTCTCCCTGCAAATCAAAAACATTGGACTTTTTCTTTTTAATGCGAAATTTAAGCTGCATGGCTCTGATACTAACACACAGTCACCTTCACTCCATATTTGAGGAAACATTTGTTCTACTGTTAGATAAACTTTTCTTCATTGTGACCTGAGGAGTAAATAAATAGTGAGAATTCCACTGGTCGCGATCATACAACTCAGAGCTCATTGGAAAAGAACTTAGGAAAAATAAATAAATAAATCAGAGCCCTGCGTACTAAATAAATAATCACAGCGGTGTAGAGAAGATTTCTAATATACTGTATTAATCGTGCAGGGGAAATTTCGCTTCTGCATTTAACCCATCCAAAGTGAGCACACACACACACAGAGCAGTGGGCTGCCACATACCGGGGTGCCCAGAGAGCAGTTAGGTGGCAAACCTACTTCTCTAACCATTAGGCCAGGGCTGCCCATAAGATCATAATGAAGTACCTTAAGATTCGTTAGTAAACATTTAGTGCTAATTTAAATCGGAGCGTGTTCGTGCACTCACCCATTTTGGCATTTTGCCACCGTGAGGATCGTGGTGGTGAAACTGCAGGACGAGGACGGTGACAACAACAGACAGGCCCACGATCATCATCGTACTCGCAAAGTACTGAGCTACACACACACACATACACACAAACAGAACTGTTAATTCTTTCACTGCCTCTCGAAATGTCTCATTTAATAGGATAGGATCACTTCATATACCATCACTACAAGTGCACTGTATCTCAGTATGTCACATGACTTGCATACTATGAAGATGTATCCCCAACTATTGCCCCACACATTCTTTGACATCATCGTCCTCTGTTTTTATACCACCCTGTACTATCCCAGCTACAGTTTCCCACACTGCTTCTAGTTTAAATTCATGAACTGAAATGAGACAATTTCTATAATATGTTTAAATGTGAAAATTCTTGGGGAAAGTAAATATAAATTTACTCCACAATTGTGCAAGAAAGTTCAGGCATTACGAGGAGAGTTAATGAATTAGAGGTAATAAGGCGTGCCTATGAGAGGGACGGAGTCAGAGGTGGCGGGCATGATCTCCGCCACCAGCAGCATGAAGACGGTGAGCGACAGCAGCACGGTGATTCCTGAGGAGGGGAAAAACAACAACAGTTGTGAGGTGTCCGACTGCCTCCAATCACTGACAGGTGAGAAGTACAGGATTTCCTTTATATGATTTACTTCAGAATCTGCATCTCTACAGCAAATGATTTTCATGATAAGCTTTTCACTTCAGAGTCGCTACACGCTGAGAATAAAAAGCAGAAATCTATAAATACAGCAATGCAAACTGTACATCAATCTGCTTTCACAGTGTTTCACAAGTGTATTGATCTGCACACAGAGGATCAGCTTCACTGCTCTTTACATTCAGGTCAGGTGATGTACGTGCGTGTGTTCGTGTGAGCATTACCCAGCGAGATCTTCTCTCCAGAGTCAGCAGGTAGCAGGAAGACGAGCAGCGCGAGGCCAGAGATGAGAACACACGGGATGAGCAGGTTGAGACCGTAGTACAACGTCCGTCTCCTGATGATCACCGTGTAGGTCACATCCGGGTACGGCTCCTTACAACACTCATAATACAGCTCGTTCCTTTTTCCCGGAACCCCTACACACACACACACACACACACACACAGTAATATCTTTTATAGCCGTTGTATAACACTCCATTACATTTAGCCAAAATTGAAAGGGAGCTGGAAGATTTATAGTCACATCAAACACACACAATGCTGAGCTTTAAATGCAACCAGGACACAAAATAACAATAAAAAACAATAATTTCAGCTGTATCTCATGTCCTTATAGTATAAGTTATTAAAAAAATCCTTTTTACATAATGTTTGACTCTCACAAGCTTCATAACAAACCTTTCTTAAGCATCTGCAGCCCTGAATCGAGCAGCACTGCTCTGTTTTCATGGTACACTTAACAGTTATAGTCCGAAAGTGAGGTGCATAGAACTGAATCAGCCCTGAAACAGAACATCGAGATGACTACTCAATTCAGTGACATCTCCTGAGCCTGAGGTGCATAAATGATTTAGATTATACCAATCAGGAACATCAGCAAGAAAATACACCATGATGAGATTTTAATTTTAATTTCTTACATATTTTAATCATGACAGAGACGGTCAGGTGAGCTCTGTACACCCCGAGCCAAGCTAAGCGGTTGCTAAGCTAAAGGGTAACCCTCACCATCCGATTCTAAAGTTCATTCAGAATGAAAGCATTTCATGTAACAGGCATGCTATTTTTGTGGTAACTTGCTACTGTTGATGGAAAAGAAGCCATCGTAAGCGGTACCTATTACTCTCTATTGCCTTCTAACCATCCACTTAAGCTTAGCATGCTAAGAGAGGAATTTTGGATTTATTTCATGAAAACATCAACATTTAAAATCAAGGTATTTGAGAAAAATTCTTTTTTATTTTTAAGAATCTGAGGATCTATTTCCCCCTCCAAAAGCAACCAAGGAACATTGGATCAAGAATACATGGAGGTGACACTAGGGGGTGAAACTCCCTTTTAACTTATGGGTTCATTCATTCATTCATTTTCTGAGCCGGTTAATCCTAATTAGGGTCATGGGGAGGCTGGCACCCATCTCAGCGGACTCTAAGCAAGGGTGAGGTGCACCCTGGGCCATTATAGGGCAACCTTTGGGTTAGTGTACGCTGAAATACAAGAAAAATGATTGACGCTGTCTGCTTCAAGGGACCATAAAAAAAATTGGATTCAAGCATTATTCACTCGGAATAACATTTATTAATCCCTGATAATGGACCGATCAGATCGTGCCATTCCTGTGTTGGATATACTAATGTAATATGACATCAGCTGGGATGTTTGATATAAAATTAAATGTCAACAAAATGTGAAATGAGGGGGGGAATCTTTTATGTGAACCTGCTGACAGAAGCAAGTTCCACTGTAGGAAATATTATAGAGTTGAAGAAAGTGGATGAGTGTTATTGGGGTGTAACACTGTTTAGATCCTGTCACCGGCCCCATCTCATATTCCTGTTGAAATGAAACCTCAGCGGCGGTTTTCACATTTCATTATTCACTGCTTTAAATACGATTCCCGTCTTATTAAAGTCAAATTCAAATTTTATTTGTCACATACAAATTATACACAGTACAATATGTAGTGAAAGGCTTAGTACGACTGTCCAAAAACGTGAAGAATAAGCGATCACTATCATTAAGCTATTAAATAAAGTCAAACACTGGCTGCTTGTTTGTGAGGTGGCTTAAGTGGCTCAAACATACATTAATGCTGATTGTTCATATTGCGTTAATAAAATATATTTATATATTTAGTGGTGGCTCAGTGGTTAACGCTCTGGGGTACTAATCAGAAGGTTGGTGGTTAAAGTCCCAGTACCACCAAATTGTCACTGTTGGGCATATTTTCTTCTCAGTGCAGGTCGTCTAAACTGACTACGTGGCATGTTTTAGGTTCATTATTGTACTTGAGCCGAGTGTCTGTTTGTGAAAGAAAAAAAGAAGGCAAGGTATGATCCGATCTGCATATACCGTTCTGTGTTTACTCTGATTAGCTCCTTATGTAAAATTCATCAGTTTCCGTGTGCTTTACTTCCGAAATTAAAAATTAAAAATGCAAAGCCAATTTTAGTCATACACTGACTCAATGAAATTCATTCAGAAACGAACCATTGCCTCCTGCCTTTGTGCTCCATTATACATTCAGAGCTGCTGCTGTGTCTTTGATATGAACCGAATTTTAATTTCAGAATATCTGGAGTAGCTTTGAGGCGGGGGGGCAATCATGTAAAAATAAAAATGGAATAAAATAATTGAAATAAAGATATTAATGCTACTGTAGGTCAGAAATATTCGTAGGAACGACTTCAGAAACAAAAATAAACAAAAAATATTTCTAATAAATATAAAACATTGAATAACTTGCTAATCATTTTCACATGATCTCCCACTTGTGGTCAAACTTGGTATAACATCTTCGCGCCAACTATTTGAGTTTATTATTTAAGAATGAGGAACACAAGGATGGATAGAAAAATACTTATATCTCCACATGGATATAAAAATACTTGGGGATGTCAGTGTATGAGCGTGATAAATATAAAATTATCTATTGAACTAAATTCAAACGCTTTTTTCCTACACTTATTTACTGATCATTTATTTGGGCATTCACTTGACACTTTTTGAAAAGGTTGGCAGCTCTGAAAGATATATTTTGGTATTTTAACCCTGACATATGGCACTAAAAGAGAAACCCGGCAGAGGTTTCAGTGTGTATTTTGTCCAGGTGAGTGCCCGGACATGAGCAGTTAGCTTTACAATCCCATCTGTTAACCAGTATGTGAGAGAGAGAGAGAGAGAGAGAGAGTTGGGGAGAGGAGACAAAAAGGGAAGGGAAGGATAGGAGGGAGTAGGAGGGAGGGGGAGAAAGAAAGAGAAGGGGGGATAGGAGAAAGTGAGAGTGAGAAAAGAGAAAAGGGGGGATGGAGAAAGTGGGAGGGAGGGAGAGAAAGACAGAACTGGAAGGGGATAAGAGAGACTGGAAGGGAGAGTGAGAGAGAGAGGATGAAAGGCTATGAGACTGAGACTGGCTTGCTGGGTTTCTCTCTCTCTCTCTCTCTCTCTCTCTCTGAAGAATAAACTGCTTATACAAGGCGATTTAACCCAGGAGCTGCTGTAGATATTTCTGGATTATAATCATGCATGGATTTGTGTTCTGGGAAACAAAATGATGACTCAAAGCTCTATTTTTTTATTACTGAAGACCAGCAGCACAAGCAGACCAGTAGTGTCACAGTTTCAATTAATTACCTCATTATATACCAACTTAACAACAACAACGACGAATAATAACTAGAAATTCTCATAGAGAAGTGGACTGCTGTGAGGGGCAGTTAATCCAAATCTATAAAGTCCACTTGTACATGGCCTGTTTATTCCTGTATAGAAGGTGGTGGCAACGATTGCAAGAACTCTAATAACTGCCACGCATGCGCTACCACATAAACTCAGTCACCCATGGAATTCTGGGAGGGCCACCAAGCCCAACCAGAGTGAGCTCAACCTCCCTGTAATCATGCTGCGCATGCGCTACCACATAAATCGAGTCAGCCGGGAAAGCACAATTGCAGGTGAAACAAAAGTTCATATATTTTGGTAATTCACCTTAAAAGGTGAAACTAATCTATACACTCATTACATGGAAAGTGAAATATTGGAAACCTTTATTTGTTATGATTTTGATGATTATGGCTTACAGCTTATGAAAACCCCAAATTCAAAATCTCAGAAAATTAGAATATTACATGAAATCAATAAAAAAGGATTATAAATACGGAAATGTCAGCCCTCTGAAAAGTATAATCATGAATATGTACTCAGTATTTGGTTTGGGCCCTTTTGCATGAATTACTGCCTCAGTGCGGCGTGGCATGGATGCCATCAGCCTGTGGCGCTGCTGAGGTGTTATGGAAGACCAGGATGCTTTAATTTCTGCATTGTTCGGTGTCAAGTCACACATCTTTCTCTTGGTCGAGATTCAACTTCTTTTGCTTTGCTTTTTCTTGTGGAGGGGGTCAGTGATGGTTTTCTGCACAACTGTCAGGTCAGCAGTCTTCCCCATGATAGTGAATTCTACCGAACCAGACTGAGAGACTCTTTAAAGGCTCAGGAACATTTTGTAGGTGTTTTGGATTAATGAGCTGATTACAGTGTGACATATTTTTCATATCATTATTTATTTCATATTATAAAAAATAAAGGCTTGAAATATTTCGATTTGCATGTAATGAGTCTTTATAATATATTAGTCTTACCTTTTAAGTTGAATTACTAAAATAAATACATTTTTGCATGTTATTCTAATTTTCACCTGCAAGTTTTGCTGTTCCACTCACTGGGCTCCCTTCTCAGCACTTATAATAATAATAATAATAATAATAATTTATTAATAATGACTGATAATAAAAATGATAATTATAAATAATAATAATAATAATGATGAAATTATGATGATGATGATGACATCATGGTGAAATGGACATCGCAGAATAGCCTGAGGTGAATAATTGTTTTAGTATATACAACACAGGAACCTTAGCCAAAAAAAAAATTATATATTAAAATAATACACTAAAATTTTGTGGTTATATAAACAACTTTGTATGCAATTATGTCAGACACACGAGAGTTCAGAGCTTACACACGAGCAATGCATGAGCAGTGTTTTACATGTTTTAACCATGACGGGCAGGTCAGGTGAACTCCATGTGCTTCAAGCTGAACTAATCGTCAGTGTAGCTAACAGCGTCTTTTAAGCATACTCGATCAGAATTTACTTTATACTACACATGCTCTGTAGAGCTGATTCAGTGTATACTACACAGAAACAAAAGATTTTATGGTTTATTTTTCCATTTTAAAGCGTGATAACGAAGACAGCACCAGCTTAAAGTGCCCGTGGCAAAGTTTTACTCTTACAACAAACTCTTGAAATGGTCCAGTGATGCTGACAGAAATGTCTCTTTGTAACTTATTTATTCTAGTGCCTTCATTAGAATCTGACTTTAGGAGTTTTCTTGGTAGATTTTTTTTTTAGAGGGTGGGTTGCCAGCTCTTTTCCCTGATCCTCCACAGCACTCTGTATTCCCGGGTGGTCTCTCATACAAGTGCTAACCACACCTGACTCAGCTTCCATTTCGAGATCAAAAGGGATCGGGCTTCCACAGGGTGAATGAAGGGTTGTTATTATTATTATTATTGTTGTTGTTATCATCATTATGAAAAGCAAGTTATTGTAAAATTGTCCAAAATATGCTGTATAACTGGATATACTGGAATGATGTGTAATTTATTCTTATGTAAAGAGTATTTAAGTGAATTATGAATAATTTTTAATTCTATTAATGATGAATTAGTTTCTCTGTGACCTGCTGATCACATGTTAATAAAATATTAAAGTGGAAATAATCTCCATGTCAAAGTGAAGGGTTATAAAGTCATTATTAATGAGACAGTTAATAATGAATTCCTCAGTAATGTCAAGAAACAAAAAACCCACTTTCTTTCTTCATTTCTTTTCATCTCCGTATCTAGCGCGTCAGTTGAAAGAAGTAAACTGTAAAACTTAAGCGCACTGACTGTTTTTTTCTCTGTAGGGAACCCAGGGAGATGCAAACTTTTGCACTCAACTATAAATGACTTCCCCCCCGAGCTTCATCTGACGCTCGATTAGCACAACATGGCATATTTTTTTCCCCTCCTCTCTTCCCTTCCTTGGGGTTTTCCTGCTTGTTCTGGGAGTTCTGAAAACAGAGGGCATGAAAAAAAGAACTTTTGAAGAAAAGAACTGCGAGAGGAACAAAAGGGTGAGAAGTGAACCTGGTTGGTCTTACAGAGGATGGTGAGAGTGTTTACTCCTCTCAGAGTAAGATCAATGCAGGAAGATGATCAATAGCTTTCTTTTAGGAGAATAGAACAAATACATAGACTATAAGAGGATAACAGAGAGGGAGAGAGAGAGAAGGGGGGTGGGGTGTACAGCGAAGATGAAAGCTATGTTTTTGAGCTTCAGTTGCAGCATTTCAATAATTACCAATATGTATGGGATATTAAATGTAAGGGGTACGATCTCATAATCATCAATAATAATCTCTCAAACACGTCTTTATGTGGTCTGATTCACTACCTCTAAAAAACTATTTTTTCTCTCATATCATTTCAATCATATCCTTGTGTGGGTTGTAGACTCCGTCTCATGCTACCACTAGAGTGAAAGCACCGCCAGCATTCAAACTGACCAAAACATCAGCCAGAAATCATCAGAACTGAGAAGTGGTCTGTGGTCCCTACCTGCAGAACCACTCCTTTATTGGTGTGTTTTGCTAATTGCCTATAATTTCCACCTGTTGTCTGTTCCATTTGCACAACAGCATGTGAAATTGACTGTCAGTAAGTATTGCTTCCTAAGTGGACAGTTTGATTTCACAGAAGTGTGAATGTCGTGGAGTTAAGGAACACTTAACCAACACAGCGTTAACTCACACACACATATCTAGAGAGAGAGAGGGGAAATAAACAGTGGTAAAGAGAGAGGACAAGAAAGGTAGAGAAATGGAGAGGGGTAAAATGGAAAAAATGAGATGAAGTCATGGGGAGAAACAAAGAGAGGTAGATAGTGATGTACAGAAAATGGAGGTTAAAGAAGGCAAACTGTATTTTTGTTTTTTGCAAATGGGTCCTCTAATGATTCCTTAACTGATTAATTTTTTTCGTACATGATTCGTCAAATGATTTAAGTGATTCATCATTCCAATGTTTTTTGTTAAATGATTCCTCAAATAATTCCTTTTATTATTGTTTTTTCCAAGTGATTCCTCAGAGTGGTAGAGAGAACGGGATTCATTCTTGAGAAAGAGAGTGGAGACAAAAAGGTAACGATGGAGTGAGAGATGTAGAGAAACAGAGAGGGAGCTAGATATAAAAAAAGAAAGAAAAAGAACAAAGGGAGAAGAAGACGTAAAAAGGTAGGGGAAGACGATATGGATTGTGTGTGTTATGTTTGTGTGTGTGTGTGTTGGCCGTGTGATGATGGGCGTGATTCGGGGGAGGATTGAATGCTTTTATATAGCTTGCAGTGCTGCAAGACGTTTGGCAACCCCGACCCAAGTGAGTACAGAATCCCCATAATGCATTATGCCGGTGACAGGGAACACGATTAAAACACAGTAAGAGCAGCAGTAGTCATCTGTGTGAGTCAGTTCAGTCTGAGAGATCAGGCATGTCAGGAGCAGGTGATAAAAAGAAGTAGAAGCCACGGGTGGGGGAGGAACGGGAAAGGATTCGACACCTCTGTCAGAAACAATAGAGGAAGTGCTATTAGTAATGAAAGAGCATTGTCAAGGAGATGGCTGGCGAGTGGGTCTTTTCCAAGAGGCATGTAAACAGTGGGGTGTGAATCAGTGATATGTTTCTGAGGACAGTGAATCGGAAAATCCTGAGCGCCAGCCCCTAATCACGGAGCATCTTGTTTTGAAGGCGCACCCATGAAATCTGTACGCCAAAATTATTTGTTCAGGCTTCTGTCCTCTTCTCCTTTATTCACTTATATTTTATGACAACCGTTAACAGCGACAAGACAGTATGTAGTCTTTCTTGAGTCATGAATGACTAGCTGTTTATTTGAAGTAGGTTGTCGCCACCTAGTGGAAAGATAATGAATTAGGTTTCATGGTAATGGTTGATGCAAAGAATGTATGATAATCATATAATTTGAAATTTCTTGCTGGCCACGTAAAATGAGTTGGCAGGCCGGATTTGGTTCGTGTGCCTCGAGTTTGACACCTGTGCCCTAATGGAAGGGTTAATAAACACACTAGTGCTCGTATTAGTCGTGTGTTGTTCATCTTAAGTTCTTATAATTTCAGGATCACTGAGAATCTCAGGTGGCATGGTGGTGTGGTGGTCCTGGGTTCATTTCCTGGGCTCAGACGTGTCTGTGTGGAGTTTTTCATAATTTCCCTGTGCTTGCATAGATTTCCTCAGGGTACTTCAGTTTCCCCTTACAGTCCTGAAACATGCACTTGTGTGTGTGTGTGTTGACCTGCAGCTGTTCAGGGTGTACCCTTCCTTTGCCCAGTGTTGACTGAGACCCTAGTAAGATTAAGTGGATCAGTAAATGAGTGAGAATCTTTTGTATTGGTTGTTGAATAGTATGTTTTGCCTTATAGATTGGATCAACTGAATGTCAGACAAAAGCTTGCTTTTATACCCGATGTGGGTGTAATGATACAAGATGACTACCTTCACAATGCATCAGGGAAGGTTTTAAGTCTGTGTGGTCTTTGAGGAGCCACAGTGTTTATGTGACCTGAAGGAGTCTTTGATCAGTGGGAACTTGTGAGGAATCTGCAGACAGACCTGCAGTTAGGCTTTTGACATTATTGTGTACCGTAAACCATTATATTTCAATTTTTCACAACGAAATGGGTTTATTATAAATAATTCCCAGACAAAATGTCTTTATCACTCACTCACTCACTTACTCACTCACTCACTCACTCACTCACTCCAGCCGACCACGGCTGAAGACAGGGTATACCCTGAACAGCCATCACAGGGCAAAAACACACAAGCACTCACACTTAGGGCCAATTCGGAACAGTCAATTAGCCTAACGTGTATGTTTTTGGACTGTGGGAGGGAACCGGAGTATGCGGATGAAACCCACGCAAGCACGGGGAGAGCATGCAAACTTCGCACAGAAACACCCAAGCCCAGGAACTTGAACCCAGGACCTTCTTGCTCTTCATGCAACAATAATAATAATAATAATAATAATAATAATAATAATAATAATAATAACAAAAACAACAACAACAATAATAATAGTAATAATAATAATAAAACAGACAGTCATAAAATTGACCCCACCCTCATCTTTATGAAGCGAGCAAATATGTAGTATGTGTGTGTGTGTGTCTGTGTGTGTGTGTGAGTTAACTGTCATTTGACGTACCTGTAAAAATAGCACGTGGAAGCATGGTCCTCAACCCTAAATCTCCTAGTTGCTATGGAAACCTGCAACGAGCATGCGTGGCAGCATCCAGCTGAGAGCTGAGTAGTAGCCTAAAACATGTATTTTTGATGTTGTACGAGCAGTGGTTCATTTACGAGAGCTTCATTACAGCTCAAAGGCAGGTAATAAGTGCTAAGAATGGACATGGAGGATGTCGGGAATTACCATTGTAGGATCCTGGGATTCCACAACATGCTTAAATAGAGGATTTTCGCCACAGCTAACAGGCTAATCCCAGGTTTGTACAAAGCTTTTGGAATTTCAGTGTCATAATTATTATTATTAATAATAATGATAATAATAATAATAATGATGATGATGATGATGATGATGATGATGATCATAATAATAATAATAATAATAATAATAATAATAATAATAATAATACGCCTTGTTATTTATCAGTGGTGCAGATTTTGAAGTATAAATTCCAGGTTTATGTTTTCAGATAATAAACAATCATGTTTAGTACATGTACAGCTGGAGCTGAATGTTAGTTTATATCGTCACCACATTGACTATTGTTCATGTCAAGCTCATTACTATACTGTAATATATAAAAACAGGCTTTTCAGAAGATTCTTGCTTTTATTCCACTATTTCAGAGCTTATTTTAAGGATTTTTTATTAAAAAGAAGAAGAAAAAGAAAGTTTATTGTAATAATAGTGACAATTACTGCAATTCCAGTGGAATCATATTCTTAATATTCAACGAGAATCAGATTATGTTAAATTAAGTCTGATTCAAATAATTAAAAAAAAGTTTAGCTCTTGAATACGGCATAACATGTTGCGCATTTACCTCCGAGAGATCCGAGAGATGTTTTCTACATCAAATAATTCTTACAATGTTAGTTAAAATAAACTTTATTGAATAAAAATAATTACACAAGGTGATAACTGCTGAAAAAAATTTAATGCATAAGAATAATTTCTTTCTTTCTCTCTTTCTCTGTTTCTTTCATTCTTTCTTTCTTTCTTTCTTTTCTTTCTTTCTTTCTTTCTTTCCTTCACCATAATTCTTGGCAGCTCAGTACACAGACATTTCATTTTGTACGATGTTATAGGCCTATAGACTTTAAGGCATCAGCATCATATCACTTTTGCCTTGATAATGTCTGCAATGAAAATGGCTGCTAATTAGCTGTAAACTTAGCTTATTATTGCTAAATTACATTGATCTGATTTTAAATTAAAAGCATGAGCATAAATTAGATTTTTTAAAATTAGCTTCAATTATTTTATTCATGATTCATAATTTTTATATATTTTTTAATACCCCTGTCAAGTAACCCTCAACCCATGTGCTACGTTATAAAATAGTCCCAATCCCATCCCAAGATAGGATTTTATTGATTGATTGATTTTTTTTTTTTTTAATTTTGCTATACTGTATTATTCTCACAAGGGAAATTATTGCCTCTGCATTTAACCCATTCAAAGTGAGCCCTTCACACACGTAAACAGTGAGCACACACTCTCAGAGCCGTGGGCTGTCACACACATCGGCGGAGCCAGAAAGCAGTTGCGGGACAGTGATGATTGGTGTTGACATTTTCAATTTATTGTGGCGCAACACAAATTCAAAATGGCAGCTGCGGTGGCCATATTGGATATCACACCACAACGAAAATCAGTAGACTTGAGTAGTTACACAGTCTCAACAGCCACACCAAAAATTTGGCATTTTTGAGTTAGTGCACGGACAAACAGACAGACGGACAGACAGACATTGTGTGCGACAACGATACCCCTCAGGTTCATTGGGTAGTCAGTGGCTGTGAATTACTGATTGTTAGGTCAGACCCTAGTCCCACCAGTCTGCTGGGCCCCTGAGCAAGGCCCTTAACCCTCATCTGGTCAGCTGTGTAAAATAAGATAAAATATAATTCCCTCTGGATAAGTGTGTCTATTGAATGCTGTAAAAGTTTTGTTGTCCACTGTGCACGCGCCACTGCCATTGGCTTGAGTGCACTTGTACTTCGCAGCTCATTTCTGCAAACTTTCACATGCAAACAGAGTGATATTTTGTTTCTTCAAATATGGAAACCTGTCCTATAGTATTTTATATCTCGAATCAAAGCACCTGTCCCAGTACCCAGCCTGAGCATCTATACAGTACATGGGTGCGGTACGTGATGTAAGTATAGGTATATGCAGCATCGGCAACTTTGTAAGTCTTTGATATGTTTTGCTCAGTAGTTTACATAATGATTTCCCACAAAACATTCTCTACCCTTCATTGTTCTACCTGCAGGATGATTTGCTTCAACTTGTGTTTTATGAAGGTGATAAAAAAAAGATAAAATCAGGAATCTACGGAGTAAATATCCCATAACAGCTTTATTAGTCAGTCTATAAAAGCTCTGTCAGCTGTCTTTGCTGGCTGATAAGTCCCTGCTCGCTTAACTATCACCCCTCTTTCCTTAAGATAAGTCTTTGCTTGCTTTAGCCGACTCCCTTAACTACAGGTACACAGCAACCGGAGCGCTGAACGTCCCTGCAGGAACTAGAGCACTGCAGTCACTGTCTGAGCCATGGCATTCTGTTGACTCATTAGTCACACCATCACTTCGCTGTAGAGTCTCTCAAGAGACTGAATCGGGGTGCAGGATTAGTGAGGATGTGGCCGTGGTTGATTTTTCTCCTCTCTTGTGTTTCTCTAAGCACAACAAAACAGCCATGCAGGTCAGGATCAGGGAGGATATGAAGAAAATGGTCCAGCTACCTGTGTTGAAGAATCTGCTGACTTCTGCCACAGATGAAGAGAAGAGAGGTCAGAGGCTGTTCGGTGTGTCTCTGATGGAGTTGAGCAAATTGGGACTGGTGAAGGACGGTGTACCGTCAGTATTCAGGGGCATGGTGGAGTACCTGAGACAGCATGGTGAGTAAAGTGGACGGGAAAACTAATGACAGTGCTTCATGTTTAACCTAATGAGGTTTGCTAATACATTGACTTCAACCAAACACGGCCATGAATACCAACAACAGCCACCATATACTGGACCGAGCCCCCGCCTTGTCAAAAAAAAAGCAATTAAAAACAAATCAATAGAATGCTAAATTGTCAGCAGTGAATATGTATTGAATTCTTACAAAATTCTTACACAGTGGGATCGAATTGTGATGATGTTGTGGGAACTTGGTGGAATCGTGATGATCTTGCGGGATCTTGGTGGATTCCGGATGATCGTGCAGGATACATTGGGACACAGCGGGATTATTGTGGCAAAACTTTTGACTGTCAAAAATTTTGCCACGATTATCCCGCTATATTATGATTTGATGCGACTCGGGATAGAACGTGGAAAGCGCGGAGGAGCGCAGTAGAGCTTTGGAGAAGGCAACATCACCATTGTCGAACCTCTTCGAAAATCTTGTTTAAGTTTGTTTTTTTGTGTTTCTGCCAAACCGCTGAATCCTACTGGGGTCGCAGGGAGGCTGGTGCTTATCTCAGCTGACTGTGGGTGAAGGCACCGTACACTGTGAACAGCCCATCAAACCATTGCAGAGCAACAGAGCAAGTTTCTGTGTGAAGTTTGCCTGTTCTCTAAAACAGCTTTAGCTTTCTAAAACACCCCGAAGACAGGCAGTGGTTGTCACATCTGCCTCACAGCAAGAAGGCCAGAGTTCGATTCCCAGGCTTGGGCGTTTCGGTGTGGAGTTTGCGTAGGGTGTACCCTGCTATCGCCCAGAATTGGCTGAGAGGGGAATCAGCCTCCTTGCGATCCTAATTAAGATTAAGTGGCTTAGAAAATTAATTAATTAATTACTTACATAATAATAAATGAGATCCATTGTGTGCAGTGTATTGTATAATTAATTATCGTCATGTGCCACTTTTGGATAAATTGACGTTTAAGAAATTACAGCCAGTACAGGTTTGTTCAGGTTTATAAAACTTTAACAGTAAGATTGTATTCTTATGTGCACTGCCACATGCAGGACAAACTCACCAAATCTTAACAAACATTTTTGTCAATATTACATGTTAAATTTATTTATAGTCAAATCCTGATTTCAAGCATAAGTTACCATAAATACATCATGAAAGTCAATCACAGTGATGAGTACTTTCTTTTCAGCGAATACAAGCTCTAACCTTTATTTATTAGATATCGTTTTCGCGCGATGCACTTTGACCGTTCTGTTTTGTCAATATGTGAACTGGCAAATATGTTGACCAGAGATATATCGCAAAGTAAATAGTGCTATGACGTTAACATGCCAGTTTAGACTGATCATAAACAAGTACATTATAGAGTTAGTGTAACAAGTACACGTATGGTAGTATTTCATAATAGAGTTATTAGTTCAGAGTGAGGCCATGGAATAAATATTTCAACAAATGCTAGATCAACTATATAATCACAGCTGACTATAATAACTTCTGATTATAATGTGAACACATGAGTTGCATATTTTATGGAGATTGTTATGTTGAAGGGCGGCACGGTGGCGTATTGGTTAGCACGTCCGCCTCACAGCAAGAAGGTCCTGGGTTCGATTCACAGCTCGGGCATTTCTGTGTGGAGTTTGCATGTTCTCCCCGTGCTTGCGTGGGTTTCCTCCGGGTATTCCGGTTTCCTCCCACAGTCCAAAAACATGCACAGTAGGCTAATTGGCCAGGGTGTACCCTGCCCTCGCCCAGAGTCGGCTGAGATGGGCGCCAGCCTCCCCGCGACCTTAATTAGGAAAGTTAGGTTCAGAAAATGAATGAATGAATATATTCTAAGCAGTCAGCTGACTTTCAAAATCCAGACAGTTCATTTATTTTTTTGCTTATGAAGATTTTAATACCGCCGGACTGTATGAAATTAGCTACGTTTTTTTAAAAAGTGTATCATATGTAGTGTAATACGTGCTAATACAGCACTAAATTACAAATTCTTAACCACAAAAGACACTGAACTCCATTCCACACATATTCATTATAGTATCATAAAGCTATTCTCCCCTCAGTCATGAACCTCATCCCTCAGTATAAGTATCGGAGATGGGCTTCCTGTGGTCTTTCTGCCACCTCTGTCACCCAGGAGACACCTTCAGATAATGAAACGGCACACACACTTTTGGCTCCTGTGCTTCAAGAGAAAGTGATTCAATCTAACCCTCCAAAACAGCCATTCGATTTTATAATTATGACAAGGGATGAGCAGGACCCTCTGTGTGGGACTTTATGGACTGGGGCTTGGCTCTTAGTGCTGTGGTTATGCATTAAACATGAAGCTCAGATTCAGGAACATGGAAACTGCACTCCCTTGAGAGGATGCTGAAGAATCTAAGGGAATACCAGGATTTCCCTTAATGTGTGACAGAAAGGTACGTGAAAAAATGCATGCACATGTATACACCGGGGCTCATTTTAGATTTGCTTTGAAGTAATATTACCTGTCAACAGTTCGAAAGGGTGTGGTGGTATAGAAAAACAATCAGTGCCATGATGCCAACAACTTTATTTTAAAGCTAGTGAAAAGAGTTATTTTTTGTAAAGCTACCTTATTTTTCATTCATTTTTTGAACCGCTTTTCCTAATTAGGGTCGCGGGAAGGCTGGCGCCCATCTCAGCCGACTCTGGGCGAGGGCGGGGTACACCCTGGACAGC
>JBCNYG010000011.1:4099025-4114870 GCA_039654305.1 Porochilus rendahli | reverse complement strand
CAGTAATATATACAGTATATCATCATCAGTCTGGTGCCTACCACAGGCACCAAGGCTCTTGCTGACATGGAATATCTGTTGCCTGAGGGCACACACACACACACACACACACACCCATTTAAATTCATTCCTGAAGAGATTTAGTGGAGCTTATAAGTTTACGCACCCTGACCTACACACATCTGATTACATTTATTACTGTGTTATATACAAGAGTTACATCACAGAATTTTCATACAACATGACGAGGTGGAGTTAAAAAAAATCCTGATTCTACTGCTGAAATCTCTTCATTTTATTTTTTATAATAAACCCTCTCAGTTCATGATGAAGGAATAAAACCCACAAACCATAAAGGAAATAAAACCACGGATCAAAAGAGAGATGCAAAGAGAGATTGAAAGTATTGAAAGATATGAAAGGATTATAAATTTGCATGGTCTTATGGAGGATTTTGTTTTACTCTGTGTGTGTGTGTGTGTGTGTGTGTTAATTCTGTTACAGAAGACTCAGCATTACCTGTTATAGAGGAGGATGTCAGGTGTCCAGATCTGATTGGATGGGAAGCGTATATTATTAACGCCTGGATAATTCTCAGGGTTCCAGTTTAGATACACATCTGTCCAGATCTACGCACACGGACACACACACACAAAATGAGCACACACAGCTGTCATCCAGCTGAGGCATAAACACACTCACCAAGGTTACTCTCAAAAAAACTAACACACAAAATCTTTTCACACATGCATTGTTATTCTGTCCTTCATTTGTTTGCCCATATGGGGCGTCAGGGTCGCAACCCTTGTGTGGTGTTTAATTTACTGATTATGAATGACTAAATATTATCATTAGGATTGTCACACTTATATTATTAATACACACATACACACACACACACACACACACACACACACACACACCACACCCCTTCACATCTCCATCACAATCAGGTGTACTGTTAAATGTCTTTTCCAGATTTCAGGGGCGTGGCTGAGGGGATTAGTGTTCATTCATAGTCACTGGGAGGCTGGAGACAAAAAATCTCAGCCGACTCTGGGTGAAGTCGGAGTACACCCTGAACAGATTGCCAATTCATCTCAAGGACTACACTCACACCTAGGGGCAATTTGGACCAGCCAGACAGCCTAGTGTACAAATCTTTGGACGGTGGGAGGAAACCAGAGTACCCGGTGAAGAGAAATTGCAATTCTACAATATTTACTCTACAGTATTCTATACAACTTTTTGGGAGAACACGTGTGTTTACTGATGCTCTATCAATCCAGATGAAGACTTTTGTCCTTCCTCTCCTCTCATCCAAACATATCACAGATTTCTCTCTCATTTTCTTGTTCTTCAGTGGCTCTGCTCCCTCGAGGGTTCTCCGGCATATTACACAGTGCATACGTCTCTCTCACACACACACACTTCACAGCTCTTATTTATAAGGTAATAATAATGGCAGTAACCCCTGTGGTGTTAGTCATAACTGGAACGAAGCACCATCTGGAACCCAGCCACATCTGTCTTATTAAGCATTTTAGTGGGAATGAAATTCTTATGTAAGTATCACGCCTCATGGGAGAAATCTTCTGTGGTTTGACCATTCGACGTTTTCGTGTGTGATCTCAGAAATTCTTCTGGAAACCAAAAAAATTAAAAAATGATTTAACGGCAATGTGTGAAATATTAATGTAAATCTACAGGATTCATCTAGTAAGATATTGATAAGAATTACTATCAATTTCGTTTTTACCCCAGATTACTGCATAATCTCCACCAATTACAAATTCCCACTGTTTGAATAAAGTCATCTTTGACTGAAAATGTTCTACATGATATCTGCACTGATTCACTATTCATCCTTTCATGTTTTTGAATCTTCTTATTTATTAAACCCTTCAGAATTCAGATATTACCTTCCGTGTGAGCTACACAGAAGGTTATGTGATGTGCCGATTTTTGCTCTGCAGGAAATGATGAGTGTGTTTGTCTGCAGTCCACGAGTGTGTGCTCAGTCCTAGTAAGTTAATACCTTTGGCGTGAGCTATATACTGTTGATATTATTACTAGACATTTGAGAGCACAAATTGTACTAAAGTAAAGTAATATGATACTCATTACATTTACATAGACAGAAACTTTCCAATAAAGCTAAAGCCAGGATCTAATTATATCATTACAAGTTCAACTTCGTCTTCAAGTTAGACAGAGAAGATAGTGAATTTCTCCACTAATGAAATAGTAATGTTACTTGTAGTATTAGCATAAACATGCCATTCATGTAACATAAGGCAATATAACCTAACGTCAGGCCCTATTAAAAATCAACAAGGATCTGATAATAAATATGTCAGTTGGTGCCATGTGAAAGGTCAGTGAAGGCGCTTGGTTATAATGCTGTAGTAACACATTTCTTTCTTATCAGGTGGTAAATTTGATTTTTTTTATCATAAAAATTCCACTTTCATGTTAAAAAAAGAACAAAAGGATTGATGGCTTAAAAAAAATGTCATGATCCCTACTATGGGAGATTTCCTCAACCCAGATTAAACTCCTCCTGTGCATTAATGTGCAGCTTTAGACAGACAAAGGATAAGCAGGACGCTTATGAGAGATAAAAGCTGCTAAAAAAAGGATTTGAGTTAGAACACACCTCGGTGTGACTCAAGATATTAGCTTTTATAATCTTTCCTTCAGGACAGTAGAAGGATCTCACCTGTCCGTCAGACAACAGGGAGTTAACTAAAATTCTATCTATTTTTTATTTTTTTTTTACAGATATTACAGGCAATGAGTCACACAATAAAAAAAATAGCCAGTAACTTTTCATAAATGTAAGGAGGAATGTTCTCTGGTGTCCAAGGGCAGTTACATAAAGTACCATGGAAGTGCACTGGAAGATTTCTGTGGGACCTAGACAAGTACACGTAGGTACTTCGCTCTGGTAAGTGTGTGCTGCGGTAGACTAAGGTGTGGTCTGATGTGTTCAGTTCTCGTGCAAGGTTAAGGCGACGGATTTCCTTTCAACGTGACAAGAGGAAGGTCAAGCTCTGTGCTTAGAGATGCAACTAACATTGTCTGTTCAGCCTACTTGTTCAGGGTTAACTACATACCACACGCACCTAAAGGTGTTTCAGTGTATACTACACAGAAACATGAGCAGCATTAAAGAAGCATTTTCCACTCAGAATAATGTTTTGTAATCCCCAGATTAAATCCCCACAGCCTTTGTAGTATATACTAATAGACATTACCCATTGCACAAACTTGGGACAGGTTTAAATGTAATTATATACACACACACACACACACACACACACATATATTTATAATTTAGTGCCAATAATTCTGATTAGCACTGCACATTAAGGATCTTACCAGCTGTAGCCAGGCGTTGGTGATGAGCACTTGGTTCTTCTCATCCTAAAAAGAAAAAGAATAAGGGAGGAGAGAAGGGATTTTACTTCATGGTTAACTACTGTTTATTCGCTCCATGAATATTCTCTCTCTCTCTCCCTCTCTCTCTCTCGCTTTTGGAGCTTTTCAGATAAGCCCATGAGCGAGTGGTTATAAGGGCGTGTAATTTGCGTAACGGTGCTGTAATGAGGAATATGTTAAAGAGAACTTTTAAATGTAAACAGGCCGTGACTTCATTGCAACATTTACAGTACTGATGTCTTTCACACATCTTCCACCCCTCTTTCACACGACTTTCACATAGCCCAGAGGAGGGAAAAAACCCAGCATCGTCACGGTGATGACTTCCTTTACAAAATAAAAAAAGAAGCAGTTCATAAAAAAGTCCATGCTCTCAAAATGTGTCAGTATAATTCGACACACATCTCACAGCAGGTTTGAGCTTTCACAGTGTAGTCAGTAGAGCTACAAGTCCATAATGTCATGTTTTAGAGTATATATTTATTACTCCAAGGAAATACTCTAAGAAAATAGCTTTAAGAAAACTCCCAAGTGTAATTGCCATTCTGTCTTAATGGTTCACACACATGCTAACATATTACTATCATTCCAAACTATATTAGGAAATTGATACAGGTTAAGGCCTGATCACACACTGTATGTCGCACAAGTATACAACAGGCCCACGACAGGAACGTTACCAAATTTCTGGGAGAATCTTATGAAACTCACCTGCTGTGTGGAGGAAAATGTCATCATAGACTCATCATAAAGTTTTGTACATGATCCAGGGTCAGGTCCATTTTTTTGGTCTGTTGTACGATGCTTTATGTTGTCTTACACCCGTCTTACAATAGAAATTTTATACACTTTCTCGATTTTTTGCGCTCAAAATGGTACAGTTTTCAAACCAACCTCACCCAACCCGACCTTACACAAACCTACCCCAACCAAACCAACCCTACCCCACGCCACGCCACCCAAAGGGTTAAATTCATACAACACAGAGAAAAAAAATTCACAGGTTGTCAAAGACTTTATTCTGAATTTTTACCCTTTCCAGTCGTGACATGTGTGATACTGACATTTGTCAGATTTTAGTCATATATTACAACTATTCATAAAGTTAAAGATTTGACAGTCACTTCATTGGGGACTTTGCTGTAGGCTAAAATGTAGTCATCAGCGAATTCTTAAAGCAGTCTTATACTACTTATTACACATTACACTTGTCTGGTGTTAGCCAAGATCAACATGCACTGGGTCTCAAAAGCAAGTGCTCCACACCAGCGGCGGGAAAATCAAGTCGAGATAAGAGCCCTGGCAAAAAGAGGCCTGATTATTCATATTAGTGCACTAAATTTATTATAAAAGTTGAGGTGCTGAACATACTGATTCAGTTTAATAAATGTGTATATATGTTGCACTACTACGCTTTAACTTCATGTGTCAAGCTTTTTAGTGACTCGTTACACTGCCTTCTCTTTCTGGCTGTGTGCAGTAAAAAGAAAAGATGTTTTTTGCAGACATCCCCTTAGACAGGGATGATTCAGCGTTCTAAAGGGGAGCCTGACCTCCCTCTGTGCTAAAATGTGTTATCACTGGCCAACACTGGACACACTTGGCGTTCAATTTCTGAAGCCATTACAGCACTTGCATGTCAATATAACATCTGACACCATGCTTGAGATTCCTGATGCTCCGCCAGGGATTAAATAATCACTGAAGCGCTAATCTCTAGTGGTTTGGGTGTTGATCGTGTTGTCACTAAAACTGTAGCACTTTGGCTAAAAAAGGAAAGCGTGCCTGTGGTGATTTGTTTGTTGCTTGTTATTCTGATATTAAGGAGACGTGTGAGAAAGAGGACAATCACAGAGCTGAGCATTTACGAAGAGTTTTATTTAAGAGCCTTGTTTACTGAAGTGTATTCAAGTAACATGACATGTTTAGCACCTGGGGTTTACTTCGAAGGACTTTGCACTACAGCTTGATGTCTAAAGTAGATTACAAGGACAGGAAATGATTGTCACCTAAAATGATTCCTCTTAATATTTTCCTAAAACACCACCCTGTTCTTCAATGAGGTCACCCAGACAGTCCGACTTAGCCTTTTTTATTGAATAATCTAATAACCCAATATATAGTGTCCCAGTAAAACACATACCCATCAATCATCCTTATGACCACACACACAAAATCTATGCTGCAGAGCATGAATCAGAGGTCACAAGGTGATCCTCCACAACCCACACTCATCACATCCACGCTCATACCTCATACACTCATTTGGACATGGAATGTCACCTCTCTGGCATGGAAGACCGACTAGATATAGTCTGGCTCACCTCAACATGTAGCTTGGGCTCTGCAACCACCAATCTCGAGATGGGCTGGACTTGTTTGACTCTGGAGTTGCTCAAGGGGAGAGGCGGCGAGCAGACGTGGGCTACAGACCCCAGAAGACTTTTTGGCTTACAAACAAGGAAGAAATGCCCAGTGTATATATTTTACTATTCTGATTTTGTGACCTTTGTGTTGTTTCCTGTTTTAATGAGTTCCGTCATTTGCTGTTGCATCTCAGCCTGTTTTTGAGTCTGGTTTTGCTTTTATTTTTTGGATGTCTGCTAGGGTCTGCCTGAGAAAAAATGGGTAATTTCTCAAGCCTAATGAAGCTCTACAGTGGAAATCTGCTAAATTTGGCAACTCACCTAAAATTATTAATAATTAAAAAACAAACAAAAAACCCAACTTATTATTCAGTAATTCATCACATAAAATCTCCATTAATCTGACTGCAGCACTGAGGAACGCATATGCTCGTGATTATTGATCTCACACTGTGAGATAGACCAGACTGAGTCACTTAATGCTGCCAGCTGCTTATTTGTGCCAATAACCAGAAGCATGACAGAACATTAGTGCTATAGCATAAAACGAACACAGCTTTTCCCCATCTGCTTACACTATTACAGCATTAAGAAGCTTTGCTTGTGCCTCCAATAGTCATTCAGTCATCCCATTCCAACAGCAAAGACCAGGGGCCTCACGTACAAAGACTTGTGTGGAATTCTTACTGAAAAACGGCATATGCTTAAATCCAGAACGCATGAACCCAAGCACATTTCCTTTGAACATGCGAATCAACGTGGAATTGAGCGCACATGCAGGAGTACCCAACCCCTCCCTGTCCACTTTAAATATGCAAATCATATTTAAATGAACCCTGCACCGGAGAGTCCCCTTTTCGCAGGTTCATAAAACCATAATGAGAAATAATCAACAACAATATGAGGAAGACATGGAGGCGCATGAATAAACTGTTTGGCACGCTGTCCTCCAGCATAAACACCAACTGCGGGAGGTCTGAGTGGGAGAGTGTGTAAGGTCGTCAATGCCGTGGAGTCAGAAAGGTGAACACACTCGGAGTTAAAAAAGAAGTGGTTAGACTTAAAGGCGGCTGTTAAGCGGAGGATGGCTGCCCACCACCAAAGTCTGGCCCAAACAGGTGGGGGAGGGGGGGCACAGGAGAGGAGGACCTCACCTCGTTTGAGCAGAGAGTCATAGGTGACACCGCTCTTTCAGGGGTGGGGGGAGCACAGGTGGGGGACTCTGTTATGCTATTTGGTTTGGTAAATTTAAACAAGCCAGTACAAGAGGATATTCAAGACTTTGACTCATGTTTAAATATGATTTATTTATTTTTTTTTAAACAGACAGTGAGACGGAGGACACACAGCTACCGACTCGGGGGATTCCTCCACCATCCGCAGCGGCTCTGGCGTCACAGAAACGGGGGATTCCTGCTGCCCGCCCGACTGGCCGTGTCCTCACCCGCGCTGTGCTGTGCAATCAGTGCCATAAATGACCGCCTGCTCATAGGCATCCTCACAAATATCAGTGACTTAAGAAAGGCATTGGTGAATGGTTGAAACCACCCATTGTGCACAGTGCCAGTTTGTAGTCGGTTCCCAACCATGCTCTTACTCAGGGTGTATGAATCGTGCGTTGAACCAGGAAACTGCACCACAATGTTAGTTCATAATGTAATCAGCACTGTCCACTGCACAAACATTGCTATAAAAGTGCCATCACACTATGAATTAATGTCAACAGGAAGCATTTTCATTCTGTTACTGTACAGATCACATGTGATGCACAAATGCAATGAACTAACATTGTGGTGAGGTTTCCTGGTTCAATGCACGATTCATACCCCTGAGTAACAGCATGGTTGGGAACTACATGCTGCTACTGTGCGCGATGGTGATTTCAGCCATTCACCAATTTGTGAGGATGCCTACGAGCAGGCAGCCATTTAAGCCACCGATTGCACAGCACATCGTGGGTGAGGACACGGCCAGTCATGTGGGCAGCAGGAATCCACCCTTTCTGTGACACCAGAGCCACCACGGATGGTGGAAGAATCCCCCGAGTCTGTGGCTGAGTGTCAACCGTCAATTGTTTATTTTAAAAAATAAATAAATGATACTTATCCATAAGTCTATGTCTTGGATATCCTCTTCCTTGTACTGGCATGTTTAAAGTTCCCCACATGTGCTCCCACCACCCCTGAAAGAACAGTGTCACCTATGACACTATGAAACATTATGGTTTTCTGATCCTACGAAGAGGGGAATCTCCGTTGCAGGGTTCATTTAAATATGATTTGCATATTTAAATGTAGGTGTGGACAGGGAGGTTTACATCAGGAAATGTGAGGCAACGCACATTTTCACGTACATTTTACTATTGATACATGTGAATTTTGCTATGGAAAAGGGAGTATGTAACATTTTTGTGCGTACGCACCTTTTTTACATGAGGTCCCTGGTCTGTAAACTAAAGTTTAAACTTAGTTTAGTGTAATGACCTACAAAGACTTGCGTGGAATTCTTACTGAAAATTGGTGAATTGGGGCATTGGTGAATAATTGAAATTACCCATCACGCAGAGTGTCAGCTTGTAGTCGGTTCCCAACCATGCTGTTCCTCAGGGTGTATGAATCATGCGTTGAACCAGGAAACCTCACCACAATGTTAGTTTATTGCATTTGCACATCACATGTGATCTGTACAGTGATTGAATGAAAATGCTTACTGTTTGCATAAATTCATCCTGTGATGGTGCTTTTATAGCAACATATGTGCAGTTGACAGCGCCGATTACATTATGAAAACTGGCTGTCAGCTTCTCATTGCGCTTTAATCAACTCTGAGGACTTATTTTTGCATAATAAACAGTTTCCCTGCATCACCTCTAAGTGTCGCCAAAGCACCAACAGCTGCAGAAACATGTGTATGCCAGCCATGAAGTGAGGCACCGCACAGTTCCACGGACATTTCACTCTTGATACATATAAACTTTGCAGTGGAAAAGGGCATACGCAACATTTTTCTGTGTACGCACTCTTTGTACATGAGGCCCCTGGTCTTTAAACTAATCTACATCAGGTCATTAGTAAAGTACATTAGGTCATTACACTAAACTACATCAGGTCATTTCTTAACTACATCAGGTCATTACACTAATCTACATCAGGACATTATACTAAACTACATCAGGTCATTTCTAAACTACATCAGGACATTTCCAAACTACATCAGGTCATTACCCTGTCAGGTCATATACATCTACATCATGAAATTAGACTAAACTATGTTGGGCCATTTGATTCAACCACATCAGGTCATCACACAGGTTATATTAGGTTCTTAGGCGAGCGCAGGTTCTCTAAGATAGTTATAGAGGCTGGAGTTAATGATATACGCCTTCATCAGTCAGAGGTTACTAAGAATAACTTCATAGAGGTTTGAAAATTAGTGAAGGCAATGTCCGATGCAGTAATATGCTCTGGCCCCATCCCAATACGGCGTGGTGATGTGGCTTACAGCAGGCAATGTTCGCTAAACTCCTGGTTGTCCAAGTGGTGTTCTGAAAATGAAGTCGGCTTTATAGATAAATGGAGTACTTTTGAGGGTAAACCTGGCCTGATAGGGCAGGACGGTATTCATCCCACTCGGGAAGGTGTCGCTCTTATTTCTTGCTGCATAGCACATAGTCTAAGAACCAGACTAATCAGTCAGTGACTATCCAGAACCAAGGCCAGAGAGCAGACAAACGGGATAATCTAAGCGTCTGCTAGCTGCACAGAGTTGTTACTTAAGGTCAAGTTCAATGTTCTAGTAACTGTGTCTGTTCCTCGAACTTAATAAAAATGTAAACAAATGTTAGCAATCTTATTAACAGAAATTTAAATCATCTGCACCTTTGACCTAAAGATAGGAACCCAGTGCAGCTAACTGGGTTATTAAAGGCTGGCCATGTCTCTCACTGTCTATAGTGAGAGGCATGTAAAAGAACCATTGCTGATTTTCGTCAAGAGTAGACTGCATAGCCGTCAGTGTGTTTCTGCCCTGCGATGGCCTGGCGAGCTGTTCAGGGTGTACTCTGCCCTCGCCCAGAGTTGGCTGAGATGGGCACCAGCCTCCCCGTGACCCTAATTAGGATTAAGACGGTTCAGAAAATGAATGAATGAATGAAATGTTAGATCTCTTACACCTAAAGTGCTTATTGTTAATGAAATCATTACTGATCAGGAGTTAAGTTTATTATGTTTAACAGAAACATGGATAATACCCAATGAATATGTAGCTTTAAATGAAGCGAGTCCTCCTAAATACATTTATATACGCCAATCTCATCTAACGCAGAGGAGGAGGCATTGCAGCAATTTATACTGATAACCTAGGTGTTATGCAGAAATCTTGACATAAACTTAATGCTTGTGAAATTCTATACATATCATACATTTCCGGAAAAAATATGCCCACGCAGCTGATACCTTTAATTATTATTTACAGAGCCCCAGGGCCATACTCCGAATTGATATGTGAACTTGCAGACTTTATTTCAAACCCGGTTGTTTCTTTGAATAAAGCTTTAATTATTGGTGACTTTAAAATTCATATTGATAAACCAGAGGATTTTAGTATGTCTATTCTAGATTCAGTAGGGGTAAATCAGGGGTAAATCAGAATTTAATAGGACCACTCATAAGGCTGGCCACACTCTAGATTTAATACTAACTTTTGGATTATATATTTAAAAATATAGTCGCAGCTCCACAGTCAGAAACTATTTCAGATAATTTCTTATCTCACTTATCTTATTTCACTTACAGTGCATCTTAGTACTAATATATACACCTCACTATATTACGCGTACTTTTAAATCAACTACAGATTTTTGTTAATAATCTTCCAGAATTATCAACTACGATTGGATCACCATCAGACCCCACAGAACTCGATCAAGCTATCAAGTGCTTTGAGTGAAATTTACACTATACGCTAGAAAATGTAGATCCTCTGAAAAGGAAACCAATCAGAGAGAAAAAAATTAGCACATTGATGTAATGATGATACACGCACACTAAAACAGAACACCTGTCAATTAGAATGAAAATGGCATCAAACAACGTTAATGGTATTCCAATTAGCATGGAAAGAGAGTCTTCTAGAGCAATACATTTCTCAAATTTAATAGAAGATAACTAAAATAATCCAAAATACTTATTTAATTTTGTTGCAGAATTAACTAGGAATAAGACCATTAATAAAACAGACCATCAGCCTATAGCAGTGATGACTTCATTAAATTTTTTAGTGTTAAAATTGAAAATATCAGGCAAAATAATTATTCGCTAAACTTACAGTCAGATATGTCATTAACTAAAACAACAGATAATTATGCACCAACTAGTGAGTTTTAACCTCATTCAAGAGACAGAATTAATGTCATTTATTTCTTTATCTAAATCATTAACCTGTGTGCTAGACCCAGTACCGACATGTTTCTTCAAACAGGTATTACCAGAAGTGATCAACCATTTAAACTTAAACCAAAGTCACTGTCAGACATTTCCTTGCCAAAGGAGCAGCTCAAGCTGAGGTTTTGAAACTAATTAAATCTAGAGTGTAAACTTGTATGGTGGCTCATCCTATGATTGCTAGGATGACTTAGTGTGTAAGTGACCTTGACCTTTTTAAGGTCACAGAGCCAAAACTGTACATTAGGTTTCCAGACATTTACTTTCTGTGTGCTGAAGCTAAGGCTGAACTTGCTATGCTTGTTCTATATTGGCATATTATGAAATAATCCTTTTGGTGGGAGCGTCTGGACCCCTGTGGTCTATTTTAAGGTGTCTTTTTTATAAACAATGCCTAGTACATCTTGATGTACGCTGGAGTTATCAGGTTTTAGGAACACAACCCTTTGATAATCATGAGCTTGCTATATAATAATCAAGCTGCACTCTGCATCAGGCCAGAAGTTAAAGTTAATTATTGAGAGAAATCAATCCATTATAAAATGTATGATATGTAATAAAGGAATACATTCATCTTCTTCCGCTTCTTCCAGGGTCAGGTCGCGGGGCAGCAGCCTAAGCAGTGAAGTACAGATGTCCCTCTCCCCAGCCACTTCCTCCAGCTTGAGATATTTGGACTCCTCTACTTGGGGCAAGACCTCATTCCAGACCCAGAGGGTGCATTCCACCCTTTTCTGACTGAGAACCATGGCCTCAGGGAATAAATATAAACTTATCTATTATAACTTAAACAATACAATATCTGGAAATTATTTTTTTTATGTAGATCTTCCACATAATTTCTGAGGTATATAAGAAATACAGTTTTGTAAAGTCTTATTGAAAAATCATCATCTTCACGGTTGCCCACTACTGATTTATTGATCAGCTGATTGACTTTATACCTGATTTATTGACCTGATGTAGTTTAGTGGTAAGACCTGATGTAGTTATTAATGACCCGATGAAGATTAGTGTAATGACCTGATTATTTTAGTGTAATGACCTGATTTATTTTAGTGTAATGACCTGATTTAGTCTAGTGTAATCAACTGTTGTAGTTTAGTAATGACCTGCTTGTGTTTACAGGATGTTTAAAATCAGATTTGCAGAATGTTTTCACCGAGACGGAAATGAGATTGACTCATAACCTTCCCCCTAGTGCAGTCAATCAGCGGAGAACGAGTAAGTTTGGTGTTCCACACCATTTTTGATCTTTCTCAATGACTCTGGCGCTGTTCCAAACTCAGAGGGAAAAAAGTAAAATAGTACATAAAATTTTACAGCAGCCTTAGGCACACAAAGTCTTTTTCCAGCATGATTTCATTTAAATTGAGCCCTGTACAATGTTACCTACAGTAGGAAGAGATGAAGAAGCACTGTTATTATTCATAACCAATGACTAATAATTACTCTAATAAATATTTCAGACACATTCAGTTTTTGAAATGAACAGAATCAGCTGTTATTACACTTTTATACTGTTTCTCATGGTGTGCGTTTTGTTTGGAACTTGTGCGGTCCTCATCCTGTGCTTGTCAGTTCACATTTGTTGATGACTGGTGAACCCGGCACACAGCCAAACTGCTACTTGACATGCAACATGCGAACCAGAGGTGTGACGGATATAGACCGCATGTTCAGTGGATGATCACTGACAAGGAACTCATGTAAACTTATGAATAATGGATGTGTACAAGGACACAGGACAAAACTGATAACTTCAAGATAAGTACATTATAACTACCATACATATAACAGGTCTTTACCGGGTCCACAACGGGCAGCGACATACATCCTCTGGGGTATTGTGAGAGTCCAGAACAGCACCCCACTAGATCATTTTATTTAACAAAGATTATATCGATCAGAAATCCGTTTACACTCTTCAGCGAGGAGGAACCGCTATCTTAAAACCAGAATTAAATCTGTTCCGTTATGATTTCCAACACAGGGTAAAGAAGCTTTCCCCTTCTAATCAACATGTTTTTTCTTTAAAAGAGAAAAAAAAATCTATATTTCTCAACCATAAATTAAAGCAGTAGCTACATAAATATTATTTCAATAATTTCGACATTATTAATATATCATTAATAATTAAGTTCTGTAGTAATGCAAGATGAAAAGAGTACATTTAGGACATACAATCATAATTTAATAATACTCAGTCATTTATCAGCCAAATTATTTATCATTTGTTTATTGTCATAAGGCAAAAGGTAGCCTGGATGTATCTGAGGAAATATATATATGAGGCACGGGCAGGGGTTTAGAGAACATGCGAACTAATAAGACTAATTCCACAGAATTTCACAGAATTAAAACACAAACCAGAGAACCAGCAAACAAATGAAAAAACATGAGGTAAGTGGGGAAGGCATGGTCGAATGATTGGAGAACTGGGACAAATGGCTTTGGGACCGAAGGGTTCTTCGATTCTCAAACCAGCAAACAAAATGTGTGGCGGGGGGCTGCACCTTCTCTTTCTCCACACTCATGGCTAAAGTGCCATTGAGCAAAGCACGTAACCTCCAACTGCTCTCTGAGCGCCCCAATGTCTGACAGACCACTGCTTCGAGTGTGTGTGCTCACTGTTTACGTGTGTGTGTGCTCACTTTAGATGTGTAAAGTGCAGAGGCAAGAATTTGGCTTGCATGATTAATACAGTGTAGAAAATCATCATCATCATCATTATCTTCTTCCGCTTGATTCAGGGTCAGGTCGCAGGGGCAGCAGCCTAAGCAGTGAGGTCCAGATGTCCGTCTCTCCAGCCACTTTCTCTAGCTCTTCTGGGGGGACACTGAGACATTCCCAGGCCAGCTGAGAGACAAAGTCCCTCCAGTGTGTTCTGGGTTGACCCTGGGGTCTCTTCCTGGTTGGACATGCCCAAAACACTATCGAGACCCCCTTGTGCAATAATAACTGTAACTAAATGTGTGTGGTAACTCCTAAGCAGTCCTGAAGATTGACTTCAAGGGATTTTAGTTCTCAAAACAGAACTGCTTTTGGATGCTGGAAGGTTTCCTCACGTGAACTGCTCAGACAATTTGTATTGGGTTAAGGTCAGAACTTTAATTTGGTCATGCTGTATCTTTACAGCAATTCTTCTTTAAAGATAATGGGCAAATATAATTTATTCATGATAAATTGCAAGTCCCTAAAGTACAACATACTAAAGTACAAAAGAAATTGGTTATGATTTGCTGGTATTTCTTAGAAAATTGATCAATTATGGACTGATGCTGAATCTGAATTTCTCTTCGGCAATTTCCTTATATCACTTATAATTTAAGTAAAGGGCTGAATGTAGGGTTTAAATTTTCATAGTTGTGAAAGACTTTGAGCATGTTCTCCTTGTGCTTGCGTGGGTTTCCTTCAGGTACTCCGGTTTCCTCCCACAGTCCAAAAACATGCACAGTGGGCTAATTGGCTGTTCCAAATCACCCCTAGGTGTGAGTGTGTGAGTGTGTGAGTGCGAATGGTTGTGTAGCTGATGGCCCTGCGATGGCCCGGCGGTCTGTCCAGGGTGTACGTTGCCCTCGCCCAGAGTAGTACTGATATTGATAAATGTATATTTTTTCATTCAATAATTTTGTATGATAATAATTTGTATTGTTGGGTTTGGTCTATTTATTATGAGCAAAATGGTACTTTGGTGAAAACAGTTGGGGACAGGAAAAACAAATAAATTAAATGCTTGCGGTGGGGTGGGGGGGGTCAAAGCATATCAAAAACAATACATGGTCACATGTTCATCTCTTCTGTGTGCTAAATTAGTAGTAAATAATATAGAAGGAAAGGTGTCTGTTTTTAATGGACTGTATGAGGATAGTGAAATAAATGTCTTGTTGTCCTACGCAAATGATCTGCATTTCTTTCTTCCGTAGAGGTCACCCAAAAATGAAATGAGGCACTTTATATTGTAGCAGCGAATTCAGAACTTGTGTTAGGATATTCCTTCACACACACTGTGCTGTTGTACTGTACACTGTGTTCTAACTCTGAGTATTCACTGTTACTGTCACAGGCTTTGGATTAAGTTCGAGTTACTATTTATGATTTAGTTGAATAATAGCAACCTCTAATTGCCGTCCGGTCTCATATCCATTTAATTTTTAACTTAAATGTAATCACTTTTAATGTAATCAGACACTATTCCTCCGTTGGGGTACTCGTTATGGCTAAAAAAATGTTCACACCTCACCAACATACCCATATATAAACCTTCAGTATAACCAAGACCTAGAATGCCTTCATATACTGTTGAATTAACATCACTAGAATTACGCCCCTGCCCTGCGATGGCCTGGCCAGCTGTCCAGGGTGTACTGCCCTCACCCAGAGTCGGCTGAAATGGGCGTCAGCCTCATCGTGACCTTAATTAGGAATAAGCGGTTCAGAAAATTAATGAATGAACGAGAATTATGGCCTCTAAACATTTTAGCATATCACGGTGTGCACAGGGGGCAGTGGTGGTTCTGGTGGTTAAAGTGCTGGATTACTGATCCCAAGGTCGGGGGTTCAAGCCCCACTATCAGCGGGTTGTCACTGCTGT
>JBCNYG010000011.1:3961883-3972578 GCA_039654305.1 Porochilus rendahli | reverse complement strand
GTGGTGTCCGCGCTCCCACACACACAGCTAACTAAAAGCCATTTCCTGTCTGCGACATCTCCGCCTAATGTTGCCTTGGGACAAAGTGAGGTCACTTCCTGCAAAGTATGAGGAAACCCTGCGTGTAGGGAGGGCTGTTGTGCAACAGATGCATGCAAACACACTTGATGAGTAAAATTCAGCTCCAGTGTGACGCTGCAGTGACACATTGACTGTGGCGCAATCATGAGTGGAGCACGATAGGCTCTAAACCGCCCTGTCTGCTGCACAGCGCCACTTTACGGGAACTCACTGAGTCATGGGGAGCTTTCACAACTGCTCATACAGGACATATACACACCCACATGCTCAAACACACTCGGAGAGAGTGAGTGTGTGTGAGAGAGAGAAAGAGAGAGAGAGAGGGAGAGGGAGAGAGAGAGACCAAAAAAAGAGAGAGGACAGAGAGACCATACAAGAGAGCTAGACAGAGAGAAAGGTAATTATGTAAAAACATTTTAGACCTTTAAAATAAACAAACACACACAGCCAAATGAAGCTCGACTTGGAACATTTACACCCGCACACATCTAAAACCCCTGGGGACATTATGTTTGAACACACACACAGTTGTGGGTGGTAAATTTCACACAGACAGTCAGGGCGCAGCCATCAACACCACAGAGTGTGTTGCACATGTGTCCGTGTTTAATCTCGAGCAGGAAACAACTGAGGGACGAGATCACACACACATTATTAATACATACACATAAAAACGCGTCTCATTGTAACGTTTCACGCTTGCCTCCGCCTCAGTCTACACACCCAGACGAAGTCTTTCCACACTTCAGAAAGCCTCCTCTTTCCCATCAGGAAGCAGAGGAAAAAAAGGGAGTGCACAGTCATACCCCAGAGCAAACAACGTCCTTGGGCTGTGTTTGTGTGTGTCCATGACCCTGCATTCACACTAGATATAAATTGTGGTGACTCCAGCCATGGCACATATTCTGGTTTGGTAGGCATTTTCACACACAATTTCTGGGAAAGAAAAATCTTGAACATCCACGCACTCATCCCCCAAGCAGAATCTCCGTCCTTCATGTGCGAGGAGACTGACAAGACTACTTTGTGTATGACAAAGTGTAACTCGACTCGACCCACCACTCTTGAGCTGAAAAGCATCTCAGAACACGTCAACCCTTAAGGCTAGTAAGTTGTACCTGAGGAAGACTACATCAGGTTCCTCTCTGGTCAACCATAAACAAAGTGTGAGGCAATTAAACTCCTTGATTGAAAAATTCCTTGGTTTAAAGTTTGTGACTGCTGTTTAGGCTGGTGGTGGTGGTAGTGTGATGTGGGGAACACCAATAATATCAGAATCAAGCTTTACCCTCATTTGACAGCTTTTTTCTGTACAATACGTCCTCGCAGCTACACAAAGTAAAGATCATGGCTGTAGCTTTAAGACAGGTGCAGTGGCACTGCTCGCTACGCTTCACCTGGCAGCCTGTGCTCCAGACGAAGTGTTAACATGACACGCACGTGGGATGACAGGATGACGAGCTGCTACACAGAACAATATGAAAGCTCGAGAGATGGACAGAAAGGACGTGGCGTAGTCTCCAGGGAACGAGGGAGGTGGGTTATTAAGGCTGCTGAGGATGATGAAGTATGAACAGAGACTCAGACACACTCACCATCCACCCGGCCTCAGGGCATTTACACACAACTACCCCTACACTCCTACACCCACAGCTCTAAGGTATTACTCAAAGGAAAGCAGGCCACATGTTTACCAGTATATAATTTTACAATACAGGGTATTTAAATGCCCCATAATTGATTAGGCAAACACAATATCGCAATCTGCTCAACTCTACACCTGGAGGCGGAGCCTGACATATCTTTGAGTATCATACACCTGCTCATCAGCAGGATGAAACCCAGACACCCAAAGGAGATTTAGATACATCAACTGGACCTGGATTTATCCACACACTCAGGGGGCATTTCCATAAACACAGCCTTCAGGCATGTGTGCCCAGCCTTGGGGCATTTAAACATAACAAGCCCTGGATTTAACCATGAACCATTAACCTGAACGCAGATTCGTCTCCCAAAACGCTTTTAGTTTTAAATTCACTCTTTACTGTGATAAGAGAGCATCGTCATTAAGACTCGGCATGAATGACCAACAGGATAAGACGAAACCAAGTTCCTGTGGTCACGCTTCCATTTTTTTGTTAGTGGGGAAACCAAAAACAAAAAAGCCCCAGAGATCCTGTTGATGTTGCATTGCAAGCCGTCATAAACGAACGCTTAAGTGTGACGATAATTCAAAACATTCTTATAAACCAACGTAAAATTTTACAATGAAATAAATAAATGCAGTTTTGGTGCAGATATCCAATCCTTTAACATGTATACGTAGACACGCTCTATACTATATTCAACTAGCAATGTAGTCTAGCGTAGCACGTATAGCCGTGATCCTTGGAGACAATCAAAGGGAAGTATGGGGTCAGAGTGCAGGGTTGGGCCTCAAGTTCACTTCCTGTCAGTCCTGCATCTTGAACCTTCTGACCTCTGGATAATTATATCCGCATAACGTTCCGAGTGCTATGGTGGGGTCTTTTATCTGCGTACTCGTCTCTACATCAAGGCTAAGAGCTATCAATTATTTGTGTGTGAAGGGCTACAGTGTACAGGCTGTTTTGTTCACTCCTTTCCCCCCCATCTCTCATTATTTTCTGCCCTTTTCTTTCTGCCCTCTCCCTTCCACCCTCCCTCCCTCCCTCTCCCGCCCGCCCGCTCACACACGCTCTCATTCCATCTCTCTCTCGCTTTGTGACAGCCAAACCCATTTTGAGGCCGCCTCTACATTCTGAGGCAAGGAGAGCCTGTTCCTGCCTGTGTGGAAGCCCAGGAATGGAGACAGAGACACACACGAACACACACTGTAGCTTCAGCTCTGCATGTTTCAGTGTTTCAGGACCTCCCACGAGCCGATCTCTTCTGTGCTCGCAGCAAGAGCAAAATGTGGAGCTTTCACTCTGACCAACACACACACACACACACACGTCTGACAGAGACAACTTTTTTTGTCTAGACGTAGCAAAGCCACCAGTTTAGCCTGTTTCTTTTTTCTCCCTCTGTGAGAACAGCAGAAACATCAGCTGACTGAAGCGGAACATGTGAGCAGAGCAGGCACACACACACACTTTTCTCACCGCACTGTGTGCTTTTATTCTATTTTATTGCAAGGCGCCACTTCCTCCTCGTCCGTCCCGCTGCGTCCCCACAGCTGGAGCTGACATCATTAGCACACCTCCACTCCACTCCTCCTCTTCAGCCGATCCTGCCACTAGACCTCATTTTTTACCTCCTCCTCTTATCCTCCAGGATTCCAGCTACAATTTAACCCAAATGTCTAACTAAACACACTGCAGTCTCTCCTTACTGTAGAACTGCGTTACAATAACCTGCCTTTGATTGGCAGGTAGGGGTGGAGCTTATTTACATACTATTCAAAGCACCTTTAACGTTTATTTAACTTTCCCCTCTGGTCTTATAGGTGGGCGTCCTCAAGGCCTGTCCAAGACATCATGTCGTCACGCCTTTGTTTTCTTTTCTTAAAAAAATAGGTAGTAATTATGCAACCCCTCCTACACCCCTCCTGCAAAGGCGTTCACGTTATTACGATTTGTACGCGACACAAAAGAAAACCTATTACTATTATTAGTATTATTATCACACGGCACTTCTTTGTTAGTTTAAAGTCTTACAGCGTTTTTAGACAGACATAAAAAAAAAAAAAACTGATGCAGTGGCCACTGCAACTCCCCCTCCCATCCCAGTGAAAGACCAGTGCTAAAGGTTTTCCAAGTCAAAGCACCAGTTTGAAAGTTGAAGGAACTGAAACAAAAAATTATTTCTTTACCTTATCAGTGGCGTCTACGCAGGACGGCTCGGAATGGTAGTGATAGGCTCCTCCCATCGTTCCTGCACAGAAACACACACGTGCTCACGTTAATAACACACTCAGTAAAATACAAATGGTCCCATTTTAGTTAAGACTTTTCAGGATGCATATTGTTCCAGTTCGTACACTTTAAAATCAATATGTAATGTGAATGTCCCGGTGATTAACATTACAACTCTTACCCACAGAATTTATTACAATATAGGTGTGTGTGTCCTCTTTTGGTATTCTTGTGCTGGATTTCGTCAGATGAAGGGTACAGAGTTACCCTTGAAGGCCTTGAAACTTCTGCTCCAAGGACAGCAGCGAGAGTGTGTATGTGTGTATGACAAAAATCCTTTTTGTTGCTTGATGCTGTGTAAGATCCATCTCTCTCCTCCCTGTGAGGCTTGAAGTAAGATTTAAGATGTGTGTGTATGTGTGTATGAAAGTATAACTAATTAAATCATCCTCCATGTGTCTCAGCCAGAGTTTGATCTGTTGCGTTTCATCTCATCACAGACTGATCTGAACCTGGCCATAAGCTACATCTCAGCATCGCAAACTCCAAATCAGGCCTCTGTTTGTGTGTGTGTGTGTGTGTGTGAGAGGAAGAATGCAAGACAGACATTGTGCCACACACACACACACACACACACACACGTACACTCCCATTCTCACTTGTTCACTTCCAAACAGACTTAACATGTCAGGTGTAATTCTTTTACTTCATACTAATTCTATAATGCTAACAGCGCTAACAGATGTCCATCCAAGCCTCAGAGTCGGATAATAAACAAACACAAGTAGTAATAAGAGTAGCAATACTAAGGCCGGTGATGCTTCTAGCTTTGTTTTATTCGGCTGCTCCCATTAGGGGTCCCCTCAGCAGATCATCTTTTTCCATCGGGCCCAGTCCTCTGCTTCCCATCATATCAATCACCTGCATGTCCTCCCTCAGCTCATCTTTAAATCTCCTCTTTATCCTTTTTCTTCTCCTCCTACCAGGCAGTCCAATCCTCAACATTCTTCTACTACTATACCCTTCACCCCTCCTCTGCACAAGTCCAAACCATCTCTACCTGGCCTCTCTCACTTTATCTTCAAAACAGTCCTACCTGTGTTGCCCCCGTAATATATTTGTTTACAATTCTGTCCATTCTTGTTCCTCCCAGAGAAAAATCACAGCATCTTCATCTCTGACACTTCCAGCTCCACCTCCTAACTTTTAATCAGACCTACCGTCAACAAACCATACAGCATAACTGGCCACACTACTGTCATATAAACCTTTCCATTCACTCTTCCAGACCGCCCTGCTTTTTTAAATGCTTTTATCTCCCTTAATTTTAGTCATCACTCATCCTCTCCTAATTATTAGGAGTAATACTAGTAGTTGAAGTAAACAAAATAAAACAGCAAAACAGTTAGCAATTCTGTTCTAGGTAATTCTAAAACTAGTATTACTAATAACACTATAAATACCAGTAATGAAATTAGGAGAAGCAACAAAAGTGATAGTTATAGTAGTAAAGTGTAGTAGAAATCATAAGAATACTAGACAGCACGCAGGAGTACCAGGCAGTACTACCAATACTACTAGTTGTTGTACTGGATGCAAGAGTCTTAAAAAGGTTAGCCCTTAGGTTAATAGTTATATCAGTAGAAATGGTAGTAATAAAAATATTTTAGTGACAATTTTAGTAGTAGTAATAACAGTAGGCATGGGAAGATTAGTACTAAGAAAATAAAACTAGTATTAACAGTAGCTGTAACTGTAGTAGTAATAGAGGTAATGATGTGATGAGTAGCAGAGTAGCAAGTAGCTGTAGCAGTAGCAATAGTGCTAAGTACTGTATTACTGGTTGTAGTATTAGTAGTGGTAATAACATTACTTGTAATAGTTATAGCAGCAGTATTTGCTGCAGTTGTAGTAACAATACTAGTTGTAGAAGTAATACTACTACTTGTTTTAAACATACTAGCTGCAGCAGTAGTAATAGCCCTAGCGCAGGCATGGAAATACGACAACTTAACAGTAGTAACATTAAAGACTGTAGAAGTAATAAAACTGGTTGTAAGAGTAATACTAATGTAGTAGTAGCAGCAGCATTAGATTTAGCAGCCACAATATTACCAGTTACAATAGTTGTAGTGTTACCAGTTGTACTTATACAAGTGGCAGTTGTAGTGTTGCCAGTTGTACTAACAGCAGTAGGAAAAGCATTAGTTGCAGAATAGTACTACCAGATGTAATAGCAGCAATGTCACTGGTAGTGGTACCAGTACTAGTGGCAGCTGAGGTGGCAGTACTTGTTGCAGAAGTAATGCTACTAGCTGTTAAAGTATTAAGAGTACATGTTATAGCAGTACTAGTGCTATAGCTGTGAGGTTAATTTTAGATGTAGCAGCAGTATTAGCAGTTTGTATGAAAGTCAAGTTACTAAACTAGTTGTGGTAGGCGCACTAGATAGAATAGCAATACTAGTTGCAATAGGATTATGAATAGAAACAATGGTAACACCAGTCGTAACAGTAATAACCCCTGAAAGGCTGGCTCCTGCTGGCTTGTCACAAAGAGTGAGGAAGATTAATCAGCCGACCTGGATTCTGGGAAATCCCCACTACTTTCCCCACTGTATCTGACTCCCACCTGAAAGACTGCGAGAGTGACACCATGCCAGGGTCTGGAGGTGTGAACTGGTGCAAGTAAACATTCAAAGATACCACTGAAACTGCAGTATCATACACATACCCCACCCCCACCCCCTCTCTTATTCAGAACGTGAGAGAATAACCAAGCGATAACACAACGACTAAAATACACCATGTGCTTGAGTTGGAAGGCAGCAGCCGTGGACATCTTGGTGCGGAGAAGAAATGGGTTAAATATTCCGGACGCGTTTCCTGAGAGACGGCATTAGAGATGGACAGAGGAGGCGAGATGGGACAGATAGGACGCTACAGAGAGGTGGATGGATGGAGAAATGAGAGGAAGGGGGTGTCTTGGGTAGCCATGGGGGATGGGAAGGCAGAGAGAGAGAGAAAGACATTAAGAGGTTGAGGCGTCCCCTCATGGCCGTTATTGATTTGGCTCAGAGCTCGAGAGTGCATCGGCTGTTTCGATCCATTTCCTCCATCTTTCTACCCTTGCCCCCTTTTAGTCCCTCAATCCTGTTACCCATCCACCCCCACCCCCCTGCGGCTTCACACTGTCCTAATGCCAGTCATTAATAATGCTCTCACCCTCACACACATGCAGTTCACCTGTCAAACCATCCACACACACAGACACACTCCAAGTCTTATAAATCAAGGTTGGAATGAATAAGTAAATATTTAGCAGGAATACAGAATCAGACGATTTCTTAAACAGAAGCACTACGGCATGTTCAGTGTCGTGTCTGGTTGTTTAATCAGACATCTGACGTTTATTTTTAGGGGTTTAGTATCAGTCACCTCACTGTGAACGTATGGTTGCTCTTTAACAAGGAAGCGAAGGGGTTTTAAATCGCATAGCATATTTCAAAACATGTGTGAGAGATCTGCACGGACACCCCCCCGCCAACCCCCCAAACACACACACACACACACAATCACACACACAGGAAGGCTGTGTGTGTTTGCCAGAGTGCTTTGCATAACTGTAACCCAACTGAATAGAAAGAAGTGACAAGTAAACACAGTGCAGGAAAAGAGGAAGTAAAAGGAGGGAAAGAGAGCAAGACAGATGGAGAGAGAGCAAGAGCGAGAGCGAGAGCTTTAACCTCTGAAGCCCAGCAGCAACAAAACACCAGAGGAAGGAGTTGGAAAAGCTGAAACTGGACCGGAGAGCAAGAGGAACGACCAAGTGAGAGACAGAGGAACAGAGGAGGGAAAATGTGAAGCAGAGGCACGATTAAGGACAGATAGAAAAAGGGAGGTAAAGAAAGTGAGCAGGAGAGAAAGAGTAAGAAAAAAGAATAGACAAAGAAAAATATACAGAGCAAAGAGATCGAGTCAAAAAGAAAGGGTGAGAGAATGAGAAGGTGAGAAAAATAGAGAAATGGTCAGAAAGAGCGAGCGAGAGAGAGTGAGAGGACAGCAAATCGAAAAACAGACATAAAGAAAGACAGAGACGTTAGAGATGATCACACCCACTCTACTTTTCCCTTCTCTCTCGGCCCTTTTCGCTCGCTCCACCACGGGCCCCATGAAATGTGATTTGGTTTCACCGACTCCGAGACATTCTCGTTTTAGCTCTTTTCATACACAAACACACACGGTTGGTAAACATGACATGATGCACTCAGCTCAGTTCCTGGTTCTGACAGTAATCCGGTTTTGGTTGGGGGTTTGAGAAAAAGCACACGCTCTGAATTTTGGCTCATCACCAAAAAAAAAAAGAAAGAAAAAGAAAACCCCAGACTGAAAACCACCCGCCATGTCGTATGTAATTTCAAAAAAGAAGGGCGTAAGCATGAACTAAAAGGCAGCAAGAGAAACGTAACAAGAATTAGAGAAGTGGGAGGAGCATACGTTTGCTTCCCTGTCAATCACACTGAAACTAGCCAATCACAGGTGTCAGTGAGCTCAGGGATGAGAAAGAGAATGAACAGCACTTTAATAACAATATTTTACATCACATTTTAATTTTCATCTAACCCAAACCTAACTTGGAGAGTGGGGGGTCAGTACTTTGGTGACCAAAAGAGGGATCAGTACCTTGGTGGCGGTCAGATTTTTTTTGGCAGAAAGTTTTATGTATAAACTAAAAGAAAAATATTTCCAGGTCAGTTGGTTGAACCTAAATAAATAAAGGGGATGGTTCGGTCCGCTGGTCAGTTTCCCCGTCAGGCTCTGAAGTTGCCGGAACTGCTCGACAGGTTGCTTGGAAACACACAAAAGCAGGCGAAAACAAATAGCCCCCCTTTTGTTATGAAGACGAAGGAGTGCGAGAGTGTGTGTGAGAGAAAGTGAAAACGACACCACTCGACTCTAGAACCGTTTATAGATTTTAAATAATTTTCCCCAGAAACAAAAAAAAAATAATAATAAAAAAGTTGAGTTGTGATCATGTGACGAGGAGCTTATTTTTAGTTAGCATGGTGTTCAGTTCATTGTAGCGCTGCGGAAAACTAATTATCACTTGCCAAAGCAACGGCATGAAGTGTTGATATAAAAATGTGGTGTATTCATGCAGGTACGCTCCCTCGCCTGCGTCAGTCGCATCCTCCAAAATATCAAAAGAATTACATACCGATTTAAGTTGACAAAAGATCACCGGAATGCATTTGTTCAATCTCATTCTCAAGATATCGCTAGCATCTCCATGGCAACCATTTACACAGAAATTTGCTATATGTAACCCGAGTCTAATAACAAACACACGATACACAGCGATAAGACGACTCAGAAGATTCACACGAGTCACAACGAGGAGTCGATTCCTACTTCCTCTATTGGATATCGATTAGACTCGAGACGGCCATTAGCACGTCTTCACGTCGTTGAGATTAAACCCTGACTGAAGCCTGAACACAGACTCTATGAGTCACTTCGGTGTGAACCAGTGAAACGACTCCGTCAAATTGACAATGAAATCTAAATAAATCTAAAGCTCACGTGCAGCTGCACTTCTTTTAGGAATCTTCTCTGAGAAAACGTGGACATGGAGCAGGAGGTCTGCGCCTCCTTACGGTGAGGCCCGGATTAGCCGCTCTAATTGGTCTTGGATCGCCCTCTGTAATTAAACTAATACACCAGAATGAGGCTCTGTGTTTTCTTTTGGTCAATGACAGAAAGGAGTGTTTTCACTTCCACCTGCGTGGACAAAAAACAGGCAGGAGAGGGAAAATAAATGAAAGAGCGGAGAGGGGAGTCTGGACCTGGCAGCGTCTTCAGAGGGACGCAGGAGGACGACCAAGTGTTCAATGATCAAGAGCAGACGGGCAGGAGTGCTCACAGGTGCCAGGTGCCTCACACGGTCTCTCTCACACACACATACACACAACTACTCTCTGCAGTATAGAGTGAAACAGACAGACAAATAAAGACGCATGAAAGAGAAACAGACAGATTGAATGAGACAGAAAGAAAGAGAGACACTCACAGAGACACAGAAAGTGACAGAGACACACAGCAACAGAAGAGAGACTGATGCACAGAGACAGAGTGACTGAGATGCATACAAAGAAAGAGATAGAAACAGTCAGAGATACAAGGAGACTGAGAAAGACAAACAGAGAGGCACACAAGGAGATGCACACACACACACACACACACAGATATATACAGAGAGAGATACAAGCAAAGACACAAAGATGCAAAGAGACACACACAAAAACAGACAGACACACAGATGCACACACACAGACAGACACACACCCAGAGAGCGAGCAAGACGCATTGAGATACAGATACACACATGGAGAGAGACAGCGCAAGACAAATATATACTGAAAGAGAAACAGAGAGAAAGAGATACACAGAGAGAGATACACAGAGACACACACACACACAGAAAAAGAGACACACACACACACACACAGAGAGAGAGAGAAAGAGACACACACACACACACACAGAAAAAGAGAGACACACACACACAGAGAGAGAGAGAAAGAGACACACACACACACACACACACACACACAGAGAGAGACACACACACACACACAGAAAGACACACACACACACAGAGAGAGAGAGAGAGACACACACACACAGAGAGAGAGAGAGAGAGACACACACACACAGAGAGAGAGAGAGAGAGA
>JBCNYG010000011.1:3931289-3943781 GCA_039654305.1 Porochilus rendahli | reverse complement strand
GTCCAGGGTGTACCCCGCCCTCGCCCAGAGTCGGCTGAGATGGGCGCCAGCCTCCCCGCGACCCTAATTAGGAATGACTTAAATGTGTAGAGGGTGCAAACCTACCTTGAAGATCCTTCAAAAGATCTTTCCTATGGATACATTACCCACATTGCTGTTTATATACTAAAGCACCCCTGCATTGTTTAAGCTAAAAAGGGCCAATGCAAAGTGCTTTAGTCGCATCTCCTCATCTGCATCTGCTTTAACGTCCACGCTAATTAAGATGTCATAACCACCATCACTCATCAGATCTCATATCGCTATGCAGCTGAGACAAGTCTAAAGTGCAGTGCATTCTGGGACATCGGGACCAATATCTCAGTGTTTATGATGGATTTCTCATTAACATGACGCTGGTAAGATAAGATAATACTTTTAAATCCCAGAAGAGAGAAATAGTTATGCAAAACAATGCATCAGCTAGAAGTATCATGAACAGAAAAAAGGTTTATTAATAAAAAGAATATCAGTAAAGTGATAAGATATAAGCTGAGTGAGAAAATAATCTCTTGGTCTTTTGGTTTTCATCACTGAGGGGTTTTTTTCAATCAATGCACTACACAATAACAGCAAGTGTTTCACACGTATGTCTCACAACAAGAAGGTCCTGGGTTTGAATCCCAAGCTCTCCCCATGCTGGAGTGAGTTTTCCTCTGGGTTCTCTGGTTTCCTCCTACAGTACAAAGACAGACATTAGGATAACTGGCTGCTCCAAATTCCCCCTAGGAGTGAGTGTGAATGGTTTTGTTTGTGTGTGTGTGTGTGTGCGTGTGTGTGTGTGTGTGTGTGTGTTGCCTTGCGATGGTCTGGCAAGTTGTTCATGGGGGGATCCTGCCTTCATCCAGTGTTGAGTGAGGTAGGATCCAACCTCCCTGCAGTCCTAATCGGATTAAGCGGCCCGGAAAACGATAAGTATAGCAGCAAGTGTGACATCAGGGTAGCACACAACCGCCAACTTCCTACAGTAATTAGGAAAAGTGAATAACAAAAAGGAAATAACAAAAAAAACCACACCAACTTAATAAACACATTACTGTTATTAATTGTTTAATGTGTATCAATGTAGTTTAAATAGGTCTTTTAATAAAAAATAAAAAAAAAACAACCTGAACACACGTCATGCTGTGTTTTCTTTGTATTTGCTCTGCAGCACCGCACTCTGCTGGACGAAAACAGGAACTCAGCTTGGTTCTTCATGTCTGTCTCTCGTAACTCGTACCTAATACTAATATTCATAAACTAATATATTATATAAACTCCTTACAGTGAAGTGAAATATTTCAAGCCTTTATTTGTTTTAATTTTGATTATTATGGCTTACAGCTTATGAAAACCCTAAATCCAAAACCTCAGAAAATTTGAATATTGTGAAAAGGTTCAAAGTTGTAGGCTCAAAGTGTCACGCTGTAATCAGCTCATTAATCCAAAACACCTGCAAAGGGTTCCTGAGCCTTTAAACGGACTCCCAGTCTGGTTCGGTAGAATTCACTATCATGGGGAAGACTGCTGACCTGACAGCTGTGCAGAAAACCGTCACTGACCCCCTCTACAAGGAGGGAAAGCCTTAAAGGGTGATTGCAGAAGAAGTTGGATCATCTCAAAGTGCTGTCTTAAAACACATTAATAGAAAGTCAAGTGGAAGGAAAAGTGTGGAAGAAAAAGGTGCAGAAGCAGCAGAGATGATCACAGCCTGGAGAGGACTGTCAGGAAAAGGCCACTCAAAAGTGTGGGGGAGCTTCACAGGAAGTGGACTGAGGCTGGAGTCAAGACCCACCATACACAGATGGATCCCAGAAATGGGCTTCAAATGTCGTATTCCTTTTGTCAAGACACTCCTGAACATCAAACAACGTCAGAATCGTCTTACCCGGGCTAAAGAAAAAAGAACTGGTCTGCTGCTCAGTGTTTCAAAGTCTTCTTTTCTGATGACAACAAATTTTGCATCTCATTTGGAAACCAAGGTCCCAGAGTCTGGAGGAAGAATGGAGAAGCACACAATCAAAGATGTTTGAAGTCCAGTGTGAAATTTCCAGTTTGTGTTGATTTTGGGGAGCCATATCGTCTGCTGGTGTTGGTCCACTGTGCTTTAGTCCAGAGACAACACAGTCATCTACCAGGACATTTGTAGGGCACTTCATGCTTCCTTCAGCAGACAAGCTTTACAGAGATACTGACTTCATTTTCCACCAGGACTAGGCACCTGCCGAAAGTAGTAAAACCTGGTTCAGTGACCGTGGGATTACTGTGCTGGCAAACTCGCCTGACCTGAACCCCATAGAGGATCTATAAAGCATTGCCAAGAGAAGACACAAGACCGAACAACGCAGAAATGCTGAAAGCCGCTACTGAAGCATACTGGTCTTCCATAACACCTCAGCAGCGCCACAGGCTGATGGCATCCATGCCGCGCCGCATTGAGGCAGTAATTCATGCAAAAGGGCCCAAACCAAATACTGAGTACATATTCATGATTATACTTTTCAAAGGGCTTTTTAAATTTCTGTATTTAAAATTCTTTTTTTTTTTACATTTAATGTAATATTTTAATTTTCAGAGATTTTGGATTTGGGGTTTTCAAAAGCTATAGGTCATAATTATTAAAATTATAACAAATAAAGGCTTGAAATATTTCACTTTGCATATAATAAGTCTATATAATATATTAGTTTCACCTTTTAGGTTGAATTACTGAAATAAACTTTTGCTCGATATTCACATTTTTTGAGTTTCATCTTTATTACTTAAAATAAAATCTCTCCATTAAACTCATTCTTCTCAAAGAGTAGATATGTATAAAACATGTTTTATCAAAGAAAGGAAAATGAACAATCACATGCAAGTTGTCTGATAGTTGTTTCTTTTTATATTTTCTTTAAACTAGAGATGCAGTATGATGCTAATGTGGCTAACAAGTAGGATAATGCAAGCTGGGGAGGAGATAAATATGTATATTACTCGACTCTTCTGTCTTTCTTTCTTTTTCTGTCCCCTCCTTTGAAGTCCAGCAAGATTATATAGATTCCATAACACTAATCAACAGTAAATAAATAAATGAATCAGATTATCAAGAGAAGCCTTATACCCATAAACCTCCCGTTGGAAAAGCAAATTTGTTCGGCACAACACTGCAACCAGACCTGCTGGACAGGACAGGTTTAAAAAAACAACAACAACAAAAAAATTTGTACATAAACACTAAAACTAAACCACTTCATGTTTATTTTTTTTTGAAAGTTGAACAGACAAATTTGTCAATTAAAACCTTTAAGCTGATGTGTGTTCAGTGCCACAAAAACTAAGTGAGCATAATGGAATGGAATATTATGAGATGTCTATGGTGATGTAGAAAGTCATGTGACTTAAAAATGGCAGCTGCTTAAAAGTTAAAAATATGTCACAAACTGGGGGAAGCTGTACTCCACAAACACTGTTTACATAGTTTACCTTGACTGGGGATGTTGTTGGAAGGTGGAAGGAATACTTTGAGGACCTCCTTAATTCCACCAACATGCCCTTTGTGGAAGAGGAAGAGCCTGGGGCTCCAGAAGGGGGTCTGCCCATCGCTGGGGCTGAGGTTGCCGAGGAAGTTAAAAAGCTCCTCAGTGGCCGGGCTCCGGGGGTGGACGGGATCCGCCCTGAATCCCTCAAGGCTCTGGATGTAGTAGGACTGTCTTGGTTAACACGTCTCTGCAACATTGCGTGGTCATCGGGGGCCGTACCTCTGGATTGGCAAACCGAGGTGGTAGTTCCCCTTTTTAAAAAAGGGGACCGGAGGGTGTGTTTCAAGGGTGTGGAATCACACTCCTCAGCCTACCCAGGAGAGTCTATTCAGGAGTACTGGAGAGGAGGGCCCGGCCGATGGTTGAACCTCAGATTCAGGAGGAACAATGTGCTCTACACACTTTGTGGGATCCTGGAGGGGGCACGGGAGTTTGCCCAACCTGTCCACATGTGCTTTGTGGACTTGGAGAAGGCGTTCGACCGTGTCCCTCGGGCTACCTAGTGGGGTTTGCTCCGGGAATATAGAATAACGGACCCGTTGCTACGGGCCGTTTGGTCTCTGTATTGCCAGCGCCAGAGCTTGGTCCGCATTGGTAGCATGTCAAATTAATTTCCGGTGGGGGTTGGACTCCGCCAAGGCTGCCCTTTCTCACCGGTTCGGTTCATAATTTTTATCGATAGAATTTGGATAGGATCTCATCTCTGCTTTTTGCAGATGATGTTGTCCTTTTGGCTTCATTAAGCCTGGACCCCAAGCTCTCTCTGGAGTAATTTGCAGCTGAGTGTGAAGGGACCGGGATGAGAATCAGCACCTCCAAGTCAGAGGCCATGGTTCTCAGCAGGAAAAGGGTGGAATGCACCCTCCAGGTCTGGAATGAGGTCCTGCCCCAAGTGGAGGAGTACATGTTCATGAGTGAGGGAAAGATGGAGTGAAAGATGGACAGGCGGATCGGTGCTGCCTCTGCTGTAAAGTGAAGCTTGTACTGGTTGTCGTAGTGATGAGGGAGCTGAGCTGGAAGGCAAAGCTCTGAATTTATCAGTCGATCTACGTTCCTACCCTCACCTATGGTCATGAGCTTTGAGTAGTGACTGAGAGAGCACGGTTGCAAATACAAGCGGCCAAAATGAGTTTCCTTCGCAGGGTGGTAGGGCTCTCGCTTAGAGATAGGGTGAGAAATTCTGTTATCAGGTAGGAGCTCGGAGTAGAACCACTGCTTCTCCGCATTGAGAGGAGTTGAGGTGGCTCGGATATCTGATTAGAATGCCTCCCGAACGCACCCCTTGTGTGGTGTTTCGGGCGTGTCCAAACGGGAAAAGACCCCGATGTCGACCCAGAAAACGGTGGTGGGACTACATCCCGGAACCCCGGAAAAAGCGGAAGAAGATGAGAAGACATGAGATTTCACAAACCATATAAGAAAACCTCCAACATGAATTTTAAACAAGGAAAAGTGGCAGCTATTCCAATTATTCCTACTTCCTGAATCTGACTCGGTTACTTAAAACTCCGTAAACTTTTGTCAGGAGACGGCTCTATGTTCCGACAGCCTAATTGGTTTGACAGCCTTACTCATATAAAAGAGGAACCCTAATTACCCTAATTAGGAATAAGCGGTTCAGAAAATGAATGAATGAATGAATGAATGAATGAATGAATGAATGAATAAATTAAAAACTTGGTGCAACATGATTATGTGATTAACTTTGATTAGATAGATGTTCAAACATAGTCTATGAATATGTAAATCTATCTAATTCCTGTATAAAGGGTTAAAGATAATCGAAATATTATTTAAACACATTAAAATTAGTGAGACAGGAGAGGCGGAGCTGAGGTCTGTTGGTGGCCCAACCCCAACTTGAACACTTTGATATTGAAGAACTGAATGTGTGGATTCAGTAAGATGGAGCTACAGCACACACAGTTCAAAGATCATTGGAAGTGTTGAGGGAAACACTTCCACTTGTCGCGATCGCCGCCACACCGACCGAAATGACCCGTCGAGCCACGGCAGCCTTCAGAAATCACCTCCAAGAGTGTAAGCGTAGTGACGCCACCATCTGGAATATTATCTTTAAATCATGATGAATAAAAACTGTACTGAATGAAGGTTCATGTTTTGATTATTTGATTATCTTTAACTTTTTTTTTTTCATTCACCTTTGATTTGTGGGAGGTTTTATTGGGTCATTCTGTATTTAGTCGTAGGACACACACATGGCTTTTGGGGCTGCCAAAGAGCATTGATTCTTTTTCTCAGATTGATTAATTACACTAATTAATCAATTAACAGCTCTCTAATCAGTATGGCTCTTTCTGATTGGACAGCGAGTGTTTCAGAATCCGTCTCAGTTCAGATAAAGGAGCAGGTCAGCAGTGTTGGTTTATTGTAGTTCCTTTATTTGAGCAAGTGAGTATTTTGCAGTACTTTACCTTAAAATGTAACTTCTGTGAGTGGAGCTTTATGTAAGTTAATTTTGTTTTACAGAAGTTTCTGTTTTCTGAACAATGGATGAAAAGCCTGTTGTTGCTGAGATTTGCCAGTTTGATAAGAGTGCCTTAAAGAAGACAGAGACTCAGGAGAAGAACTCTCTTCCTACGCAGGAAAGTAAGGAGGGCTCATTTTTCTAGCTTGTCCTAATATTTTTAAACTGTACCTGACTTTTGTGGTCTTTACTGTATCCTCTAATGCCCTTGGTTGTGGTTAGCCTATTGAAACTGGGTTTTAATGGGCTCTTCTCTGGTGCCACTTAATTGCTGTCTTTTGGGCTTCTGTCCTTTTTAAGATGGTATACAGTAATAGGGTTTTTTTTTTTTCCCCCCCTCAGTAATTCAACAGGAGAAGCAGTGTGACTCATAACCACCTCATCCTCTTCATCACCAAGATTTCCCAAGTTCTTTCTGTGACCATGATGGCATTCCAACCAGCCATACTCCTGTGGATGAGTCTTGAAACTGCACCTGAAGGTGTTGCCTGATGTTGAACTTGGAATAAAATTAGTCATGCAATCTGTTTATGCTTCTTATGGTCTCTTGCATGTGCTTTGCACCAGTCTGGTCCCACAAACAGCACACTGACCCTGTTTTTGGTGTGTACCTTCCATTCTACTCATGCTCACCTGACTAATCTTTTGCCTCAAGTTTTTGATCAGCTCGAAAGTTTTAATATGTGGGTGGGTGGATAAAGCCTTCAGGAAGGATCAGCTCTAGGGTGAGCGACCCTGTAACACAACACATTACTGAGCATTTCCTGTCATGCTGGTTTTGAGTGAAGCAATGTAGTGGTGTTTTGTTAATTGAAATTTAACTTGCTTACAGTGAGTCCAATGCACATGGATGATAACGTACCATGCTGAGAATGTACAGCGGAAATAATGACTGTGTCCTGGTCATGAGGAACAGGATGTTTGTCTTATGCTAATTTTTAAAGACTCATTTGTTTATGTTGTGAAATAGATGCTGATTACTTTAAACCTCCAAGTAAGAAGAATTATCTCTATCACAGGCTCTGTTCTTAAACATTTGTGCTGTTGTCCAGAGTGACTTGCAATGCCATTTTAGATGCAACTGAGGATTAAGGGACCTGCAGTGGTCGTGAACCCCCAACATGTCAGTAACCCATCACTGCCCTACATACATAGATGTGCCCTTAATACATCTACATGATTTCTCCTAATTAACAAATTTACATATCAGAGACTACAAAGAAGTCTGAAACACCTGGTGGTAAATAATATGTAGGAGAGCATGATATTGCCTTTATCATATAATCAAGTCATTAAGTGACATTTTGAAGTCTGAGTGCTTCAGTGTTTTTTATTAAAGCAGTTTAAAACTAGAAATGCACTCAGAGTGCATGTTCTCCATGTGCTTACGTGAGTTTCCTCTCACAGTCCAAAGACATGCACAGTAAGCTAATTGGTGGTTCCAAATCTCCCTAGGTGTGAGTGTGTGTATGAATGGTTTGGTGTGTTGGTCCTGCAATGATCTGACAAGCTGTTCAGGGTGTACGGATAGGTCCAGCTTCCCTGTGACCCTTAAGCAGATTAAGCGGTGTAGCCTTTACGCACAGACGTCTAAATACAATAGACTGGTCGTGCAACCACGAAACAGGTCTGTAGGGAGCAAATTGTAGTAATTTTTTTCCCTATACCACATATTTAGCCCCACTTTACTGTATCGAGCACTGTCTTACAGAAAATCGACTCAGTGTAGTAGGCATTGTTGCAGGAGTACTTTTCATACATGTAAGATCATGTTCCCAATCATAAACCAATATATTTGAATATCAAGTTTATATTTACTTAATACATGCATATGTAAGTACTGACTCCTACTAAAATCGGCCACATGCATATGATGCATACAGTGAAAAACACTAATACGGTACTCATACTTGTGAATACATGTGTGTGTGTATATATATATATATATATTGTCAGGGACTTTTGTTCTAGGCGGAAACAGGAAGTGACGTAGATACGACGTGGTAAATTCAAAAATCACTTCGGCGTCCGGGGTTGGAGGATAATATTTGTTTAGATCATTTGAGCCTAATTTTGGAAAAACCTTTCTCGTTAATTTTGTTCATTAAAGTTAACTGTGAAGGATTTAAATTCAGGGTTCGAAAGGTAAGTAAACTAATAAACCGTTTAAATGAGTCAATGCTGCAGTGACAATTCATTCACAAAGTTCATTTACTTAAAGTCATTCGACACTGCATAAATTACATTCATATTTAATGCACGGAAAGTGTTTGAGGCACGAAATGTATTAATAACTGGAGAAAGAGCTGGAAAACTTCAATCATTTAGTAAACCTGGCTGTCGACTCGATACCATGGAGTCGATACTCCGAGTCGACACTGAAGCTTTGCAGTCGACCCTATATATTAAAGGATTTGTAGCAAGTTTTAAACAAGAATATTATATTTATATATTAAATATAATTGACATGTTTTGCTAGTGGTAAACACCATTAAAGGTTATTGAAGTTCGAAAAATTGCAGCAAAATGTTATCGTATGAATCGGAATCGAGTTTTGAGCCGACTCCTTTGTTTTTATATTATAGAATACGTAGATATAAAAAAATACTAAGTATGTTGCAAAATGCTAACTTTTTCTAGTGTCCCCTTGTCCTCTATGTCCACATTCCTTAAAATCATCAACCAGCTAGGTAGTTTTCATCATTGTCCTACTAGTAGTTACATACAATTATGAGTGTGCCATGCTTTTAGGAGAGAATCATCCCTGCTATTGTTATAGGGAATAATCTTGGGTTTTCCCTTTTGTGTATTGTAGGAAAAGTATAAGAGCATGCCTGTCGACGATGCTTCTGAGCTCCTCAAATACTACGAGGTTTATGAAACCATTGGATCAGGTAACATTTCTCCCTCTATGTGCATCTGTGTGTTTTCTTTGCACACTTAAGTCAATAGGATTCAATGTCTCTACAGGTGGTTTCGCGAAGGTCAAACTTGGAATACACATTCTGACTGGTGAGAAAGTGGCCATTAAAATCATGGAGAAGAAAGTCCTTGGGGTGAGTAAAACCTAACTTGGATGCAAATACAGGACAGGGTTCGATTTTTACCTACTGGATGTTGTAGGTGTAAAAGTGATCATTCGTTGCAGGATGACCTGCCTCGCGTGAAGACGGAGATCGAAGCGATGAAGAACCTCAGTCATCAGCACGTGTGCCGTCTTTACCATGTCATTGAGACGCCCAGCAAGATATACATGGTGCTCGAGGTGTGTTTTATCAGGATTGTACTTGTTAGGTCATGCAACTTTAGGATGTCTGGTCTTCATTTGGTCCCTCTTACCTTCTGCTAATATGAATTGTGTATATAACAATTATTCACTAATGCCGAGGTGGATATTCAGTGATATCCCCCAGCCCGAGGTAAATAATTGTTTTTGTATATTAAAAAAGTACTACTTTTTTTTTTACTTTTTTAATACAAAAATTTAATTTTATGTTTTGTTTTTACATTTTAATAGATCTGGGGATTATCCTGAATTTGCGGGTGGATAATATTTATTATTCCACACCAGTGAACCTGTCAGATTGCACCATTCCTGTGTAGTGTTTATATAACGCGTACATGTGCATCTCTCTTTGTCCCCCAGTACTGTCCTGGAGGAGAGCTGTTTGATTACATCGTAGCGAAAGACCGCCTGTCGGAGGATGAGACTCGTGTGTTCTTCCGTCAGATCGTATCATCACTGGCGTATGTCCACAGTCAGGGATACGCCCATCGTGACCTCAAGCCTGTACGCCTAACAATTCATGTAAAAACTTTCTTTTGCTCCCTGCGATGGCCTGGCGAGCTGTCCAGGGTGTACTCAGCCCTTGCCACAGTCAGCTGAGATGGGCGCAAGCCTCCCTGTTCAGAAAATGAATGAACTTTCTTTGTTAAAGCTATATTTTTATACATTTTTCATGTGTTTTCAGGAAAACCTTCTGATTGATGAGGATCACAATCTGAAGCTGATCGACTTCGGGCTGTGCGCCAAACCAAAGGTTTGAGTTCTTGCATCTCTATAGGACACACTTTCAGTCATGGTTTTATGCATTTTCATAGAGCTTGTAGTGTGTTTTGTGCGAAATAGTTTCTTTTTCCTTTGTGCAGGGCGGACTCAATTATGAACTTATGACATGCTGTGGAAGCCCCGCCTACGCAGCTCCCGAACTCATCCAGGGCAAATCCTATATCGGTTCAGAGGTGTGTGTGAGTGTTTCTGACAGAGCCATTCATGTTGGTGGAGTTTATATGTATATTGTGTGTGTGTGTGTGTGTGTGTGTGTTTAGGCACATGTTTGGAGTATGGGAGTGCTTCTGTTTGCTCTGCTGTGTGGTTATCTCCCATTTGATGATGAGAACTGTATGGTGCTGTACAGAAAAATCACTGTAAGTACAGAACCTCCAGAGCTAAATCAGTAAACAAAGGGACAGAGCTTCAGTTAACAATAACCAATCACAATTTACTACATGTTTAGTGCCTGGTTAGTAAATTAGGTTCTAAACTGATGATGGTAATAATGATTACTTGCTGTGTGTGTTTTCCTCTTCAGAAAGGCCATTATGAAAACCCTCACTGGCTTTCTCCTGCAAGTATACTGCTCCTAAACCAAATGATGCAGGTTTGTTTTGTGTGTGTTTGTGTGTGTGGTCTCTCGTCACATGAGCATCTATTCAGTGCAGTTCTTGTGTTTGTCCTGTAGGTGGAGCCAAAGAGGCGATTAACAGTCCGGCAGCTGCTGGCTCACCCCTGGGTGATGAAAGGATACAGCAGCCCTGTGGAGTGGCACAGTACACGTCCGGTAACACACACACACACACACACACACACACACACCATAAAGACTGTTTAGAGAATTGCATATACTAAGTCTGGACAAGCGATTAGCTTTAACAAAAAAACATGCTGAAGTTAAAAGAGAATTTTGTCTCCAGCTGGGACACATTGATGAAGACTGCATCACAGAGATGGCAGTGACACTCAAGAGGTCCAGACAAAGCACCGTCCAGCTGGTATCAGAGGTACTGTCTGAATCAGCATAATCATTATTATTATTACTGTTATTATTAAAATTAATATTGACCCACAGGTGGCAGTAGAGTACAGCTGAACAGTCTCAAGTGTAGCAGACGCTCTTACCTGTATAGTCTGACCAGTGTATCAATATTTAAGAGTCAAAAAGGACATTTAAAATAATATAAGAGATGATGTCTTAAAAAATATTTCTTGTGTGTTTAGTGGAAATACGACCAGACGACTGCTACGTATCTGTTACTGCTGGCGAAGAAGCAATGCGGGAGACCTGTGCGTCTCCGACCCAACATGACTGTACAAGATCCCTCCTGCTCCCCTGTACGAGATATACAGGTATGCCACACCATAGACGTGTTTGATTTTTATTAATAACTAAATAACATGACTCCCCCCAACCCCTCAGCTGATCCCCACAATACTGGTGTTAATGCAAAAATTTAAATCAGTGTTTTTATTGGTGGGAAATTGGGTTCAAAAACATCATCTGGGAGTGAAAATCATCCGGATGTGTGCAAGACACTCAACTGGTTGGTGCTTCTCTACATCATCAAACTTAATCATTTGCAGAAAAATCCCACATTACATTAGTGCTCAGTGTGTGTATATGATTGGGGAAAAACCCTCATGTCCCTGATTTTTCTGTTTTTGTTTTTCTCCTAGTTAAAAAAGAGTCTGCGTTTCAGTGATGATGAAGATGAAGACGATGTTGAAAATGAAGGCACACAGAGAGCCGTGCTGGGCTCCATGGTTTTCCCGTCCGAGTGCTACGACGATGACGACGCCTGGATCCCATTATCGCCGAGGAACACGCGCACACCACACAAGGTTGTTTCAGTGCACACGCACATTCGGTTTATTTCTAAATTGTCTTGCTGCTAAAACTTTTTTTCTTCCTTTACGGGTTTCTCCTCTCAGAAACCGACCTATCAGTCATCAGAGAAGAGGCAGAATATGGGCCACTCACCAATCATAGGCCAAGCAAAGACACGCCCACGAAAAGGTGAGAAGCGTGAACGGACCAGAGAGAATAAAGAGAACTTGACGGTGCCCAACGCAGACGATGGCGTGTTTGCTTTGCCTGCTCCTGTCACGCCAGTGTCCAGTCGGAAAAGTCGGCCGAACAAAACCACGCCGGTTAATAACAACGTTCTACACAAAGCAGTCGAAACTCCGAAAGGTGAGTGTGTTCAGAACAGTGTGTGTGTTCAGTAAGGTGGGCGTGTGTGTGTGTGTGTGTGTTCAGTAAGGTGGGTGGGTGTGTTCAGTAAGGTGGGTGGGTGTGTTTAGAAAGGTGGGTGTGTTTAGAAAGGTGGGTGTGTTTAGAAAGGTGGGTGTGTTTAGAAAGGTGGGTGTGTTCAGTATGGCGGGTGGGTGTGTGTAGAAAGGTG
>JBCNYG010000011.1:3886520-3914086 GCA_039654305.1 Porochilus rendahli | reverse complement strand
AGAGAGAGAGAGAGAGAGAGAGAGAGAGAGAGAGAGATTCGTTGGCTTCCTCACAGATCCACAGATAGAAAGAGAAAGAGAACTTAAATGTCTTTAAAAGAATAGAAATGTATGGAAGACTATCTCTGCCACTCGAGAAAAAGAGTCTTCTTGTCAGTCATGATTATGAGATAGAAAGTAATAGATAGAATAGTAGAAAGTAATAATTATGAGAGTCCAAGTTGTAATTATAAGATGCCAAGTCGAAACTATGGCTCACTATCTCATAATTACGCCTTACTATCTCATAATTAATACTTATATTCTCATAATTACGACTTAGCATCTTATAATTATGACTTAGAAGATGACATTTTTTCTCTAGTGGTGGAATTGAGCTTCCATAGAAATGCAACTTCACTCAAATGCTGCAATGATATTTTCTCGGTGGCCATCTTAAAAGACCAGACGGGCTTTCTTGAACACTATTTTGGTTTATAAACTGTGTTTTTCAACTGTTATGACACAATGTTTTCGCTTGAGGGCGTGGCTTGTTCAGTGTGGCTGGTGTTGCTTTCACTTTTGAAAGTTTGTGCTTCTGCATTTATTTATTGTTTTTGTTTGTTTCTTTGTGGTTACGCACACCTGTATCATGAAGATGAAAAACAGCTTGACATTTCACCGTTAAATTTTCAGGGTGGCAGCTTGGGAACAAAGACTGAAATAAGTTTAGGAAAAGGTCATTGTAGGTAAAGTTCAAGGTCAGCAAAATGGCCACCAATTGTTTATAATGGCTAGATAGTGGCTGGTGCGATTCCCCTATCAGGGGTCTGTGCTTTTTTAGTTCTGAGAGGGACGGGGACCCTGATGCACTGTGGTCGAGCTCACTTTCATTTTCCTTCTTTGGTAGCCTATTTAGTGCTTATTAGCTAGCTTTGTAGCTAACAAACAAATCTCTGCTATGTGTACTCCAACACATAGTAGTGTTTTCTTAACATGACTGGATACTGGTTTCAACATGACTGGATACCATGAAAGCATGGTTAGCGTGTCACTGTGACAGAGCTAATTACAGATAGGAGATAACATGAGGCCACACCCACTGTAGGAAACTCATTTCAGCTAGCATTTGGATTTGTTTCTTGTTGATGTCATACCTAATTACGTATAAAATTCTGAAAACCGCGATTGGATTGCATTGTCGTCTTGACGCTTGCTGGCACCTGTGTGTTCACTTATTGCCATTTTATATACAATCTACCATTAACATATGCATATCTGGTTTTAAATTAAACGTTAGCATGACATCATTGACATCGCTAATACAGTGGAAGCAGGTGGTAACACACAGCTAAGGTATCAGTATCAGAACAATAACAGTCGCAAAGTTTTTCACGCACAGGTCAGTGTGGTGTCAGGTGGCCACTGAGGTAAAAGGGGGAAAGAAGACGTGTACGAGATGGAAAAGTTGAGACAGGAGGAGAAATGCGGCATGAAGCGAGTGGTGTAGATAGAGAGAGAGAGAGAGGCGAGAGAGAAGACGCGAGAGGGTGACAGCACAATTAGGGATTTTAATTCTCTGCTTGAGTGAGTCAGTCCAGTCTTCATGATAATGAGCAGGCTCCATGCAATAAATCTTTATGATACTCACACACACACGCCACATCTACATTGATAATGAGAAGACCCTCACACAAACTTCATTCCCTTTTCAAACAGCAAGTAAACACTGACTTCAGAGAAGAGCACACATGCTCGAAAGGGCCTGTCCTATTTCACACAACAGCATGATCGATGTGTCCCGATCCATCTCTTATATACTGTAAGCAACTCAAAAAGTAACCACGTAACCTAACCGTAGGGTAATTTGTCTCATGGACAGCTTGTACAGGGGACAATTGGTGTGGTTTGGGACATGTCCGGAGTAGATCTGATATGGAATAGTAACATGTTTAGGGTGGTGCATATGTTGTAGGTCGCGACACTGTTTTGGTAATGAAAGTGTTTGATTTCATTGTATCTGATATAGTGTATAATGTGTGTGGTTTGCGACATTTTAAAACTGAATTTAATGATGAAGTGTTCATGATGTTGTTCTGCCATATATAGTGAATAATGTGCATAGTTTGGGATACGCCCACAGTTGACCCATGATGGTGATATGTTTATGTGTAATGAATATGTCACATGTGTGATTTGTGAAATGTTCACATTATATTTAAGTGCCCTAAATAGCCAAAAAAAAAAAAAAAAAGGTGTGTGGTTTGGGCCACGTCCATAACTAATGATAGTGAGGCACTTAGGATAGTGTACAGATGTCCTCTGTGTTTTGGGACGCATCCATTGTGGATTGATGATAGTGAGGCTTTTGTAATAGTGCTTCGGTGGCAAGCAAGCATGTGGTTAGGGACACGTCTATTTTACTGATGATAACACGTCATGCTTAGTCGACATCCCTTAATATTATTATTATTATTGATGCATGTTATTATAAGCTCCATCACAAGCAAATTAGCACGATCAGTCAGCTTTCCAAACCACAGCATGAGACTCATCCAGAGGTTTGTCCTGTGGACAGTCGGACTGTGTGAAACCCGGTAAGGACACGTCGTTAACTTCTCAGCTTCCTCCAGATTCTACCTCCCTCTCTGTCTCCGTCTCTTTCCGTCTCTCTCTGTCTCTCTCTCTCTAATTGGGTGTCTGGGATGAATTTCTTTCGACAGGTCCATTCATCATGAACTCGACCAGAAGGACAAATCCACTGGGAGAACCAGTGAGAGGGAGTGAGGGAGCGAGGGAGCGAGGGAAAGTGAAGGAGGGAGGGGTCAGACAGCTGGATCAGAGGGTCTTTTGCTTGTCAGCTCACCTTTCTCATTTTTCCTCCCTGGCGCCCTCATGAGTGGCGGTTATGAGACGAGAAATAAAAAATAAGGATGGAAAAAGAGAGAGAAACTGTTCAATACATTTTGAGCATTTTGCATTAGAACAGGAAGAGGGTGTGCAGAATGTCTTACTGAAACACTAATTACTAATTTCCTCCCACAGGCCAAAAACATGCAGAGGAGGATAATTGGCTGTTCCAGATCTCCCCTAGGTGTGAATGTGAATGGTTTTGTGTGTGTGTGTGTGTGTGTGTGTGTGTGTGTGTGTGTGTGACAGTCTGGCGAGCTGTTCAGGGTGTACCCCGCCCTCACCCAGAGTCGGCTGAGAATGACAAGCAACCACGTAAAGTCAATGATCTCCGGTGAAATGAGCGATAATAGGTCAAATTTTCTCAAGCGTAGGTGGGTACAGAGTTTAACTGAGCTTACCTTTCACACAACCCGATTTGAGCATTAACCAATCAGAGCTTAAAGATACCGTTGATTGACAGTTGCCAAAATACTTTCCGTAGGGAAACAACATACACTGAGTTTAATGACTCCGCCCACATCATCATGGAAGAGCATCTCATTATTGCTGGGTGCAAGATTCTGAAAAGGTCGGCATATTTAACGCTTCCTCGTTCATCATGTAGAAGAGTTTCTGTTTTATACTTTCATGCTATTAAAACAATGACAATAGTAAGCTATTTATTCAAATAATAAAAGCTAAATACAGCTACTTCGCAGCTATCATTCAGGATTGTCGACTCTCCACTTCCGGTTACTCAAAAAATATAGGAGAAAGTCGCCTGTAGTACAAGTGAAGGCATTTAGCTTGATGCTATTAGTATTTTCCAACAACATCTCCATTTTGCGAACAGCAAAAATGCTAATAATTGATTTAATAAAATGCTAAGAACTTTAAGTTTTTGTAACAGATTGAATTCACTTTGAAGTACAAAAACATTTGGGTGTTATTGCCGTTATACTGGAGCTAGTCATATTTTTGGCAGCATTAGCAGTTAGCATAACATTGTTAGCTCTCAATTTAGCCTATTGAGTGTACAAGGTGTGGAGGATGGAGTGCAGACTGTTAAAACATCTCTTAATTTTTTTTTTTTTTTTTTTTTTTTACCTCCTGCGTACCTTGTAACAAAGATTCACAACTAGCATCCTGTCAAAATACGTATAAAACTTCGTATCCGTTATATTCTCAGACATCGTAGACACAACCGAGCTAGCTTTCTAACGATCTCAATTTTTAGGTTCATAGCAACCGAATCAGCTAACCATGCTAAGCAGATTATTAACCAGCATGCTAATTCAATTCAATTCAATTCAATTCAAAAAACTTTATTTATCCCCAAGGGGCAATTTATAATGATTTTTTAATGATCTAGCTTGTGAAACAACAAACAAACGAAAAAACATTTTGTTGTTAATTTTATAATAATGGTGTCGAGTCAAAATTCGAAATTAGGTAGTTGACGCTTTATTTTTGTTAGATGTTGTTTTTTTATTGGTTCGCTATCAAAATTGGATCCAGGTGATGAAGGGTCAGGACGGAGCGTGACTCGGCTGCAAAGGATTTCTGAGATGCAATTCCAAGTTAAAAAGATATCTTAGCTAAACTTTTGCTAATATATATATATATGAAAGTCGAAGACTTCACTATGAACTTCTGCTTCATTACACTGAGAAGTTCTTCAGTGTTGAGAGTCTGTGTTCACCTTTTCCCCTCTACTCCGTGTGCGTATGTGTGGGAGGCTTCTTTCACTAATCAGGTGGTGAGGGTGTGTATACTACACCCCACATGTGGTTCTCAGAGTAAGAATGATACTGTGTGTGTGTTCACCTGAACATCCAGCCCTGTCTTAATAAGCCTCTTGCAATTACGTCCCTATTACACCCAGCACCCGGTTGGTGCACACATACTGTGTGAGTGACGTTAATTTGCGCCCTTCCTGTCCCTCTAATGGCTATTCCGTCTGCTCCCCGTTCTCCTCGCGCTGAGCGAGTGCAAATAAAACAGACACGGAAAAATGGAAATGTCTTAATTATTTATCTAATCAGGCTTGAAGAGCGAGTTTAATAAGGGAAGGGGGCAATTTGTCGAACTTGGATGATTCATTTTAGTCTGCGGAGGAACTCTCTCCGCTGCTCAGAAGTTTGGAATGCAATTAATACTTTTTTTTTTCAAGGGAGTCTGGCGAGGGGGGTGGTGTGTGGGTGTGGGTGTGGGAGTGGGGGCGTTTTTGGGGGGTGAGTGGGTTGGTATAAATATTTTGTGAGTTGTCAAGCAAATAACTCCTTCGCAGATCAAAAATCAGATCTACTTTTAAGTTGTTGACGACTAAAGGCCATCAAATAAACCTCACTGCGTATGATCCAAGTCTGACAGGAAGTTGCATCGCTCGCGTTTCCTGTACATCACCGAGACAAAAAAGAAAAAAAAAATTCTTGTGAGACTTCCAGGTTTTCACTTTAATCCTTGCTTGCTTTCTGTTCTAAGAATATTCAGTAAAATTTCAAATTATTGATTCTACTGCTAGGATTTTTGGATTGTCCTTCATAGGGTTGCAAAAGGGCTAAAACGTTCCAGAAATGCTCCATGGGAACTTAAGAGTGATTTTGTAAATATTTGTGATCCATCACAGCAAAGTGGGTATTAAGTCAAAAATGATTAAGTACTTATATTTTTAACATTTGATATCACTTTAAAACTCAGAATATCAGTTACAAAATGCTACCAGTTACTCAAAATGAGTAATTTCAGAATCAATACCCAATTTGCTGTGATGGGTCACATTCCAAGTTGGAAATTGGAATTTCCGTTGGGAATAATAGGAATTAACTGAAAACTGAAATTAACTGAAGACAAGCTGGTTAGCCGCTTAGAAAATGAGTTATTGGTTCATATCCAGATATTATTATAAATATTTTGCCTGCAAACTGTTCTTATACAAATTCTAGTGTAAATTTTCAATTAAAATATAACTTTTAATTGTACTTTTAAATTTGCTTTAAATCTGGTTGTTTCTGGCCAGAATTATGTTGCTTCCAACTTTTTTTTTTTTTTACATTTAATTTCCCTGTTATAGCTTAACCTGCAATTTTGCAAATGTACAGTTTACTCCCATTAATTCCCGTACATTTTATACATATATTGCCTTGGATTCCTATTGCTTGCCTTATGTTCACATTCATTCCCATAGAAAGTTTGAGAATTTTGCTATTCTAGTCCCAGATCTTGCCTCATCTGATCGCACGCTCCATTAACCATTAACCTTCACAGAACGCGAAGACATCATGGCATCTGTGCTCTTAGAAAATAAGGTACCTCAAGGGTTCCTTGAATAGTTCTGGGTCCTCATGGGATTTCCTTACGTGAAATCTTCACACAGAAGAATTGTTAAGAGTGCTGGATGAGAACTAGAGAGCCAAAATTCGTTAGTTGGAAAGCAGAAGTATAGCACACACACACACACACACACACACACACAATCCCTGTAGAGTGCTTTCTCATCATGAGTTTTGGCTGAGACCCAAAGTGCACAGCAATCACAGTTTGCCACTGTCTCCAAACTGGGCAAGCGCCCAAGCATGGGAATTTCTCTTGCTAGTGCCACTAAGAAATCGGGCACTGACCCAAAACCATGTGTACTCGTGTATGTTTGTGTGTGTATGTGCGTGTGTGTGTGTATGATGGTAGTCCGGGCAAATACCCAACTCCTGGCCCATTGCAGTGTTGTATCCAGCTGAGCCGAAGCTGTTTTCCACGTGTGTGTCATGTTGCCAGTGTGTCGCCGCTTGTGTCCCATTATCACCCCCCTGTTCTGACCTCCTGTAGACTGGGCCACCAGCCAAAAGAGCTGGGTGGGCAGGCTCCATTCTCCCAGTACAGGGGGTGATCATATACTTGGGCTTGATGACTTTAATACACACACACACACACACCAGACATGGACTTGAGAAACACTGGAGAATTATGGCATTGAAAAGATATTTTTAATTAATATGGTATATTCTCTGTACTGGAACTTAAGTGTTCGTTTTAACAAGCTCACAGGGTCGCTCAAATCACTGATACACTTCCATTAGTTCTTAAGCACAAACTGTTCCTTTCTGGTGCTGTTACTTAATCCTGGATAAGTTATAAATAAGAGAATAAAATAAAAGAAATACATCTTTTTAATAATTCAGAGAATCATTTGTGACGATTCAGCGAGTCACCAGGTGGTTTGACATGAATTAGTGGAGCATTTGACATGCGCTTAATGAATCGTTTTACATGAATGAATCATATTCACTTGAATTTAGGGAGTCAGTCAATTATATTAAAAAAATATAAGTATGATGAATCAGAGGATCATCTGACTCCAGATTAGTGAATCAGTGAATCATTTGACATTATTTTTTCAGTCTGTTGATCATATTATTTGAATGTTGTGACTCAGTGAATCATATATAAATATTGTGAGACAGTGGTTAATTTGACTCCAGATTAGTGGATCAGAAATAAATATAGAGAATCAGTAAATCATTTGGAGTGATTATTTGTCAGTTTAGTGAGTCCGAGGATCCGTATTACTTGAATTTAGGGAACTAATGGATTATATATACATTTTGTGAAAAAGTGATTCATTGGACATCAGTTTAATGAATCAAGGAATCAGATAGTATTTTTATGAAACAGTGAATCATTTAAGCTGATTTTATTTCAGTCAATCAGTGAATGGTTTGCCATCCCTTATTTAGCAAAATTTATAAGTTAATAATACTTTAAGGATACAAACATTATTTTTGTTTATTATTCTTCATTGCAAGAAATTCTTTAAAATCTGCAGATGATTGTATAAAAACTATTGTAGCAGCACATACAGTATTCTCAGAAGGTTTATCTTTTATATTTTCTTTAATGTTTCTACTAATATTACAATTGTTATACAATTACAGTTATGATAATGTTGAATAATATATCAAGTTTAAAATATAATAAATTTAATTGCAGTTTAATCAGATTGTAAAATATCGTTCAGGCTTTGTTTTTATTGTTGTTATTAATTGTAGGTAAAAAAACACTAAAAATTAATTCTTTCATCGCACATTCAGTCTGATGCCATATGATTTACCCAGAAAACCATGAGGTGAGGTTGTAGTAAAACCACTGCAGAGAAAGAGTACCAAGCAAAACTGTGTGAACTTAAAAAATTACCTTTATTTTGATGAACCAATAAAATTATGTCAAATATTTACAAATAATTACTTCTTCATTTCACATTACAGATACATAAAATCAATAATGCACAAACAACACTCACTCGTCTGCACGTACACGTTGTAGCCTATTAACCCTGGACTGATTTCAGGGGTCAGGACGAATGCCAGATAATACAAATTCAAACACAAAACCCTGAATCTGTAAATAATTAGAATAATCATAACATTAGCAATAACAAAATTATCATCATTATGATTGATAATAATAATAATGATAATAATAATAAAAACATACTATCAGCAATAATTATTCTCAGTTCATGGGAGGACTTGAAAACATATTATGTATAAAACATAAAAAAATAACAAAAAGAAAAAAACCCTGAAAACTAGTGGTATGGTATCTTTGGCAAATTTTGTACCGCAGTAAATACATTCAAATATTAAGACGACAAACAGCACGCAGAGGGAAAAAAACATCGAGATTTGTTCATAACTACTAGAAAATTCAATAAAAAACATACAGATTTCTTCAAGAAGTGACCCATAGTGTGAAATTCCTTCGTATTTGTCAATGATGGGATGTCAGTTTTCTTTTGTTGTTCATCTCTAGCTTTGGTGGATGCTACAGATATGTTTCTATGCTGAGTGGTGTTGATGTTGTTTTTTTTCTTGTTTTGAACCGATTGCCTTTCCAAGCGTTTCCCAACATTGAATCTTTTTTTTAAAGGACTTTTTTAAAAACTTTATTTATTTTATAAAATGTAAAAAAAATTGTATCAATCCCACAGGAAATACAGGAAAGGTTTATTAGTAATATAATTACAGACACAACTTCGGATTGTACACAGAAGGCCACGATAAGGTCGTATACCAAGTCGATTTGATTATTATTATTATTATTATTTTATATTTAAACCAGTCTCTTTATTTTATCCAGAAACCTAGTTAACTAGCGGCGGTGTAAATTGGTAGACTGCGTCAAAGTAATTTTTTTAAGATGTTACAAAGCCCGCTGTCTGTTCGTTTGCTTTTAATATCTGAGTTATGCGATACTATTAGATTCTTGCTATTAGGATCTTGTAGGAGCTCCATGTTAAAATTCTGCGGTTATTTGTACACATTTGTACACATTCACCAACTTTACATCATTTCCACACTATTCTGGTTGATTTTCCAACTTTGACAGGTGTAAATCGAATTTTGACTTAGATCATGTCCAAAAACCAATCACAATGAACATGAGTCCAATCTGTAACAGCAGTCAGTTTAAATTCTAAATGAATCTACAAAGAATTTCCCCAACTTGGCGGTTATATTTATGATTTTGAGCTTAGGAGGTGTCAATGTCCTGTGATTTAATTGGAGGTTTATAGATAGTTCAGTGTTTAAATGCTTAAACTCCGCCCTAAAACTCATTAAATATGTTTATGTTGATATTTTCTGGAGATAATTCACGTGAGACGTTAGCATTTATATGCAGCAGTTACCATGGCATTTAATTGGACGTTGCACCGTTAGCTCTTAAAAACAAGGAACAAAAGTTTTTTCCTCACCCACCAACATCCAGCAACGTACCACATCACATTCATGAAAAAATCCAGTGTAGAAATCATGGCGCAAACGTTGGACTCAATGTCCCAGAATATAATGCGATGCGAAACGATACAGAAGTACTGCCCAGCTAGTTGATCTGGACGACATCCAGAGTGCGATAGCGTTCATGGCAGGATTAACAAAAAAGTTGAAGTTTATTAAGATGAAAGCGAATCAGACTGAGCAGCATGTACAGATGAAATAAATTAAAGTAATAAAGCGCTGCTGCATCGCTCTTTTCGTCCAAACAGGTTGTATGAAATGAAGAAAACCGTGAATTTGGTGAGTATAATATAATGCGAACCTCATGTTAATTATTGTATAAATATTGCTATTCTGAAAGGCGTATCTTCTATTAAAAAGCTGAATCTTTTTTTCTTCAGCATTAACGGAGAGATTTTTGTTGAATCCAATCGCTGGAATAGTTGCAAGAGGTTTAATCCGAAAGAAGTGGGTTAGGAAGGACTGATGAGATTAGTGCTGGAGAAAAAGAAGAGTGAAGAAAAGCGAGGATGTAGACGTCAGGTTTTGATGGCACAGCAGGTTTAGTGTGTCCCCATGGGGAGGGGTGGCGTGTTCACGACCCGCCAGAGGACAAAAGGACTACATGTGTGTACGGTGCGAGTTTGAAGGGGCTGACGGGAAGGGCAAGAATCATACCAGTAAAAGCCCACTCTGTGTAACTGTTCAGTGCCAGAACTGTCAATCATCGTCCTCTGAGCCAATGGGAGCCTCGGGAGAATCTCTGAGTTTAACCAGTGGGGTCAACTGGATGGCGAGGCCATGTATTTACAGTTGGTTAAAAAAACAGGGACATTTATGACGCAAGAACATGTTTGTTTAAAGCAACGGAGCTCTTTTGTTTTAGTATACACTACACGTGAATGCTGAGAATTGATTGGGTCGCTATTTCAGGATAATTGACATTATTCACCTGGGATAATGTTTGAATAATTAAAAATCTAAAAAGAAACCATAAAGGTCTTGTTTTAATTAGTTTTTCTTATGTCTCCGTGTAGTATACTGTATACTGAAACAATCATTGCCTCGGCCAAGGCGGTTGTGTTTTCATCTGCATGAATTTACTTGTTTGTTTGTTTGTCTTTCTGTTATCAACTTCCTGTCCACAGTTTTTGACGGAACAATCTGAATTTTTTAGGATGGGTAGGTGATCACCCAAGGATGTTCCTATTAAAGGTAAGAATCCATGCCCTAATGATGTCATAAATAGTTATCCAAATAAAATAAAAAAATTCCTATCTCTTATAAAGGGCAAAATGAAAAAAGAATTACATCTGATTTGAATGAAATTTGCTCCGTATGTTCTGAAGCTTTCACATGAGACCAAGTTTCATGCAGATCTGATCCAGATTGTGCAGTTGCAATTAAAATTTAACATGAGAAACCCAATTTTGTGCGTATTTACTTTTATGGCATGGCGGAGGTTTGTGCTCTCCGGAAGCTCTTGTTGTTATATATTCAAAGTGTATTTTTGTATGCAAGTACTGTTTCTAACAGGTAAATATTTTGCATGAATGTATAAAGACAACACGGTATTCCAATCGGTATTTCTTAACAGCATCAAAGAAATTCTAAATTGACTTACAAGTAAAAAAAGCTTAAAGTTAGAATTCAACTTCATTTTCTGAAACTGAACACATTTTATAAAAATAGAGCATTGCATTAATTATCACAAATGTTTTTCTCTCAGAATTGCTAATTCATAGGATTGTTTTAACATTATTTGATTTGCAAAAATGGGCGGAGTTAACATGCTTTCAAACCTTAACTGTTAGGAAGTCAAGAAAAATCTTTGCTTGTTGTCATTCCAGCATGAAATGAAATGAATTCTGGGACATTAAACGGCTGATCAACTTAAGATTTGCAAGAATTCACATCAAGACATTTCTAAATGCTTAAATTACGTACACATAACGTAACTACGAATTAGAGTTACATTCAAATTAAACAGATTAAATTGTGACATAGTTTCAATTATTCATTTGTTGTTGTGAAAACACCACAGTGTTATGATACGGTACTCATTTCTACTTGGCTTAATTGATTAATTAGTGATTTAAAGATCTGCTTTCGTTTCCTTCAGCCTGAAACACACGTCTGGTCAGCGGCACTGGTGGATCTGGTGATTGGCGGGGTCCTACGACCGCGTGTTCGTATTTTAGTGACGCATGGTCATTCGGGATGACTCGATAGAAAAAGTAAAGGCACTGTCCTCGATTTCAGCTGGTGTATTTCAGGTTCATAATGCCTCAGACAAAAAGGTTCAAAGGTCGCCAGGAGAGTCATGGCGAACGGCATCAAGGGTTTCTTTAGAGTTGCGAGTTAACACGCAACTTAAGGTCTACAAACGAAGGTTTTTCCTAATGCTACAGCTTAGAAGTTACAGCTCGGAAAACATAAAAAAGTCAAAACTATCAGCGTCTTTATATATTTATATATATTTATATTGTATATTCATAGATATAGTACTCTTGGGTTTTTTTTTTTTCCTCAAGATTTCACATCAAAAGTTTTGGTGTTTGTGACGGCTAAATCTACAATGTTCTCCACCCAGTAAAAAGCTACTCGGAAATACAAAAAACGAGAAAAAAAAAAAACAAGATCTGGGAACACACAGCACAGACGATAGCTAAATAAAGTACACTCTTCTTTCCTCATCCACTAGAATCTAACGTTAGATATGAATACTGAGATCCAAAAAGCTTGCGTGGCAGTAAACCATCGTTGTACATCTTTAACGGGACACGCGGGGGCGCTATCATTATGGCGCTATGTACAGGTTGCATTTGAGTTCGCTAAGGCCTTCACCACGGTTTCATGCATTGTCTCGGCGCAGAATGAAAGATTATAAAAGAGAGATAGAGAGAGAGAGAGAGAGCAAGGGAAGGACAGAGGGAAGAACGTATCACTGAATGATTTGTCTTTGTGCTTACTGCCTTTGGGGAGCTTCAAGATACTGATAGAAAAAAAGCGTAAAAAATGCTTGTCGTTGTCAAGTTTCCGCTTTAACAGAACGTCCTTTTGTTTTCTTAGTAACCTAGAAGAGCGCATCAATAAACATCTAGTACCTTACATCGCTTGTATGCTCGAAGAACCAAAATGCACACATACAGTGTTTCTGGTTACCCTAAATTGAATTACATCACTTCCTGTGATGCTAGACTAAATCCCTCCCTCATGGGCCGGCTTCAAATTGTAATATTCTCATCCCTCTGTAATTATTTAATGTCATTCATTCATTTACTGAAGCGCTTTATCCTAATTACGGGTCACAGGGAGGCTGGCGCCCATCTCAGCCGACTCTGGGCGAGGGCAGAGTTCACTCTGGACAGCTCGCCAGGCCATCGCAGCTCACAGAAAATGTCCGTAAATGTTTTTGTCTTTTAAAATGAAACAATTCAAGGAGTGTATACATCTGCAAGTATAAAAACACAAAGCAATGCTGCGTTTGGTGGAAAGCTATGAAATGTTAATTTCATCCAATCACGCTGACGTGTAGACAAGGGCGGCTTCGTAAAAATTGCTGCACTTGTCTTTTTCCGAGGACGGTCTCCGTTTTTATCTCATGGCGGGCTGTCCCACATAAGCGGGGCTCGGGTGCTTTCCCTGACTCTGGGTCTGTCACGATCGGTCACATGACCTAAACACTCTGTGACATCACTTACTGATTGATGTATACTCTAAGAGAGGGGCGCTTACACCTTGGACATACCCAACAGAGTTTTATGTACTGCTAGTTTATTTGTTTTAAATTATCTCGTAAGAGCAAAACACTGGAACACCCCCCGATTAAAAAAAAAAAAAAGTGTAATTTATAATTTTTAAAATACGTCTCCTGCAAGAATTGGAACGTGTCCGCGGTAAACTTTTACACATACTTTTTTTTATATATATTACTCTGTCTCCATCATAAATAGTTTTAAATCTGACAAACATACAGGGCAATTTGTACACGAGTAAGAGCATTTATCTACACAGATAAAGAGAGGAGGAGCTTCCACTCTCTGCCTTTTATTATAAATAACATACAACAACAATTCTACGCAGTTCGTAGTACGATGATTTTGAAGTATGTTGTTGTATGTTTTTCTTTTTACTTCATGTTATTTTTTTTTTTTTTTACTTCAATTGTTATTAGACACTAGGATGTACCCTTTGATATGCTATGTGCTAGCTAGCTTAATGGGCTTTAAACTACTAACTGTCTACTGGTGTGTGTGTGTGTGTGTGTGTGTGTGTGTGTGCGCCCACGTGTGCAAGCAAAAGATCTGAAGAAAAGGACGCAAGCTCCAGTGCAACTGTTGTGGAAAAAAGGATGTAGTCTCTCTCTCTTTCTCTCTCTCACTCCCTCTCTGTCTCTCTCCTCTCCTTTACTCCAGTAGCTCTCGTCCCTCTCTCGTTTTTTTTTCCTCCGCTCTTGTGGTTTTCACTCCTGTTCTTCCTCTCAGTGGCGGTCGTAGGCCGTGGCCGTGGCTGCAGGTCCTGAACCCCGTGTGGCTGCTGCGCCATAATAATACGGAGATCCTGGAAGACAAACCAATGTCCGTCATTCACATGAACGCTAAGCTGTGTTCTGTAAATAAATCGTTTGTATCTGATTTCCATGCTAATTAGAAAGCAGGCATGATGGATGACACTTATCACTCGTTTGCTGAACTACATAATCCTGCTAGGGTCATGCGAAGGCTGGAGCCTATCTCAGCCAACTCTGGGCGAGGGCGGGGTACGCCCTGAAGAGTTCGCCAGACCATCACATGGCAAACACACACACACACGAGCATTCACACTCGCACCTAGACGCATTTTGGAAACCCTTCACCTTCTTGCTGTGAAGCGGACGTGCTAACCACTGCGCCACTACGTCAGAGCCGACATCACTAGCCGCAGAGCTCTATTATGATTTGCTGAATAACATGCAGTATAATAATTAATGCACATTAATATGTAATAACAGTTTATTATATAATCCCTGGTAAAGATAAATACTTTGCTATTAGCATTAGTGTTGTACTGGTACACAGGCGTTATTTAAAGCTGTGTTGGGAAAGAGAACGACGCTCCACTGCTTTCAGTCCATCATGTGATTCTTACTGAGGTCTCAGGTCATTATTCTTTGCGGGATGAAACCCATTTCCAGACGTGAAGACACACATCCGTCTCGATCAGTGTGTTCCGGCATTAAGTGCTGATAGAGCTCTTAAAGAAGAAAAGCCTTTAGTATCACGCTGACTTAAAAAAAAAAAACAACACTACCCGTTTTTCTCCATCAGACCCAATTTAAAGGAGGGATGAGAGGAGGACAAAAAAGGAGAGGGTGCAGGAAAAAGAGATGGACGGATAGATATGTGTATGAAGGATCATTGTGTGTAGAAGAGGTGAATAGATGCATGGATGGACAAAGCTGTATGAATGATGGATAAATGGATGGAGGGATAGATGGATGATGGATGGATGATAAAATGGATAAATATATGTATGACTGATGGATTGATAGATGGCTAGATGGATGTACTACAGCTATGATAAATGGATAGATGAAGGCTGGACGGATATATGCATTATGGATGGATATAAGATGGCTGGATGAAAATGTATGTATGATGGATTGATACATACAGTGGGGCAAAAAAGTATTTAGTCAGCCACCAATTGTGCAAATTCTCCCATTTAAAAGGTGAGAGAGGTCTCCAATTTTCATCACAGGTTCACTTTAACTATGAGACGGAATGGGGGAAAAAATCCAGGAAATCACACTGTACTATTTTTAATGAATTATTTGGTAAATTCCGCGGTAAAATAAGTATTTGGTCACCTACAAACAAGCAAGATTTCGAAATCAAAATGATCGCGAGAACAGTGAGCAAAAATCCCAGAACCGCTCGGGGGGGACCTAGAGAATGACCTGCAGAGAGCTGGGACCAAAGTAACAAAGGCTACCATCAGTAACACACTACGATGCCAGGGACGCAAATCCTGCAGTGCCGGACGTGTCCCCTGCTTAAGCCTGTACATGTCCAGGCCTCTCTGAAGTTTGCTAGAGAGCATTTGGATGATCCAGAAGAGGATTGGGAGAATGTCATATGGTCAGATCAAACCAAAATAGAACTTTTTGGTAAAAACTCAACCTGTCGTGTTTGGAGGAGAAACAATGCTGAGTTGCATCCAAAGAGCACCAGACCTACTGTGAAGCATGGGGGTGGAAACATCCTACTTTGGGGCTGTGTTTCTGCAAAGGGACCAGGACGACTGATCCGTGTAAAGGAAATAAAGAATGGGACCGTGTATCGTGAGATTTTGAGTGAAAACCTCCTTCCATCAGCAAGGGCATTGAAGATGAAACGTGGCTGTCTTTCAGCATGACAATGATCCCAAACACACCGCCCGGGCAACAAAGGAGTGGCTTCGTAAGAAGCATTTCAAGGTCCTGGAGTGGCCTAGCCAGTCTCCAGCTCTCAACCCCAGAGAAAATCTTGGAGGGAGTTGAAAGTCTGCGAAAGTCTGTTATGTCCAGCGACAGCCCCAAAACATCACTGCTCTAGAGGAGATCTGCACGGAGCAATGGGCCAAAATACCAGCAACAGTGTGGGACAACTTTGTGAGACTTACAGAAAATGTTTAACCTCTGTCATTGCCAACAAAGAAATGGATGGAAGGACATGTATGATAGATGGATATGTATAATGCATGGATATGTATGATGGATGGATGGATAGATGGAAGATGGATGGATATGTATGACAGATGGATGAATAGATGTGTATGATGGATGGATGGATAGATGTGTATGATGGATGGATGAATAGATGTGATGGATAGATGGATATATATATATATGATGGATGGATGAATGAATAGATGTAAGATGGATGAATAGATGTAAGATGGATGGATGAATATATGGATGGATGGATATGTATGATGGATGGATAAATAGATGGAAGATGGATGGATATGTATGATGGATGGATGGTTGAATGGATAGATGGAAGGATATGTATGTTGGATGGATAAATAGATGGATGGATGGATATGTATGATGGATGGATAAATAGATGGATGGATGGATATGTATGATGGATGGATGAATAGATGTGATGGATAGATGGATATATATATATATGATGGATGGATGAATAGATGTAAGATGGATGGATGAATATATGGATGGATGGATATGTAAGATGGATGGATAAAAAGATGGATGGATGGATATGTATGATGGATGGATAAATGGATGGATGGATATGTATGATGGATGGATAAATAGATGGACGATGGATGGATGGGTGGATATGTATGATGGAGGGATAAATGAATGGATATGTAGGATGGATGGATATGTAGGATGGATGGATGGATAGATGAAAGATGGAAGGATATGGATATGTATGATGGATGGATGGTTGAATGGATAGATGGAAGGATATGTATGTTGGATGGATAAATAGATGGAAAATGGATGTATGGATATGTATGATGGATGGATAGATGGAAGGATATGTATGATGGATGAATAGACGGAAGATGGATGTATGGATCTGTATGATGGATGATGGATCGATGGAAGGATATGTATGATGGATGGATGGATATGAATGTAAGATGGATGGATGGATGGAAGGATATGAATGTAAGATGGATGGATGGATGGAAGGATATGTATGATGGATGGATGGATATGAATGATGGATGGATGAATGTAAGATGGATGGATGGAAGGATATGTAGGATGCATGGATAAATAGATGTATGTAATTGTAACCTGTTCTGTGTGTGTGTGTGTGTGTGTGTGTGTGTGCGTGTGTATGCGTACTGTAGTGTAGTGTACCTGCGGGTTGTGTGGTCTGGCTGGGAAAAAGACCTGAAGAAGCTGCTCTTTCTGAGCCTAATAGAGAGCTGTACTCCTGTTGGAACACTACACACACACACACACACACACACACACACACACACACACACACACACCATCTTGTAAGAAGGGGTACAGGATGTACAGCTTGTTCCTATAATGAAATAATGCATAAAATAAAAACTCTTCACTAAAACAAATGATTAATAAAATCTCCTGAGATTAAAATCATTAAAGGTTTCATTCATTTTTATTATCGTTTGTAATTAATGTGTGACATCACAGACGGACAGTGTCCTGAGAGGGGAGGTATTACACCGACCCTCTGTGAAACTGTAACGTCCTCAGACCTAGTTTATAACTCCAGGGTTCTTCGGTTGTTCCTGACCTCGGCGTGACGGTGTTTGTGTTTCTTCCAGGTTCTCCAGTTTCTTGTTGTCCAGTAACATGGACTAGCTGAAGCCACTTTCACAATAACCTGTGTGTTTTATTTATTTATTTATTTTTCTTACAACAGAAAGGACAGGTGCGTGACACACGTGGTTATATAGGGAAGTCCTGTGGGTTTAATGGAGGGCAATCATAGGAGTATTGTAAGAAAAGTGTACGATTCTGAGCTCCTCGGGTGTCCTAAAAACTGTATGAAGTTCATATGTTTATTGTAAAACAATCGTAGGACATCGCAGAGCATCGCACAACAGACCTAGAAAATAGACCAACCATCCATCCATTTTCGTCCGCTTAACCGAGATCGGGTCGCAGAGACAACAGGAGGGAAATCCAGTCGTCCTGCTTCCCAGCAGCTCTTTCCAGCTCTCTAGCACCTCCTGTGGGATCCCAAGGAACTCTTCAAAACTCTTTGAAGGCCATTTCTGTTACACAGCAGGTGAGTTTCATACAACACACCCACAACCGTCGGTGGAGTTTGCCCCGCTTTTTGTTGCATACCTGTTGTGCAATGTTTGTGAAAGGGGCTTAAGATAAACTGCCCCAGGCTTAAATTTGTGTAGTTTTCTCAATAGACTTTCAAACCATCCTGGGAGTATTCCTGCCTCGCGTCAAGTGTTCCCAGAAACAAGTGATCCAGCGTGACCTTGAAGATGAATAATTGAATAAATGGTTGATGTAATGGAGCGCAGAATTCAACAACAACCCTTAGAGGCGCCCATAGAAGTGAGCTCTACATTTTTTATTTATTTATTTTTACAAATTTCCCCCAATTTTTGTCCCCTATTTTTATTTTTATTTTATTGGTCAAAACCAATCCCCGCCCATCAAGAACCAAGAAGGCAAGCACAGGCCCCATCCCCTGCTACCAGATAGAAAGCATTATCTACCCCCTTGTATGCCTGAGCTCACAGATGCCAATGATTGGCTGGTGATCATGTTAAGTGACAGTGGAGGTGAGTGTATATTCCATCCCTCATCCCTCCCTCCCATGAGAGCTCCAGTGGTCTACCAGCCATGGATGGCTGCATCAACCTGGATTTAAACCTGCGGTCTTCAGAATGACTGTCGCGTACCTTTTCATTGAACCACTTGGGAGCCCTGACTGGTTTGTACAGGGTTCCATGGGTCACCCCCCTCCCAGGGAGTCCCACCGTGGTCTGGTCTGGTTAGTCCATCACAGTTGACTCTTGACTCAGAACCACCAAGTACCAAAGCTATGTAGGTTCAAAGTGAGTGAGTGTGTATGTGGTGTGTGTGTGTGTGTGTTTACCTAGCAGGCTCGGGTTGGCGAATCTCCACGACTCGTTGTATGTAGAGTACTGCGGGTGGGAGTATGGACTGCCCGAGAACTCACCCCCTGCCAGAGGAAGACCAGGAGGACTTTACAGAAGGCACAAGAGACAGATACAGAAAGAGGGCACATAGTGGGAGTGTGTAAAACTCCACGACTATCGAACGAGTGCAAGTGTCAATTTGCGCTGGTTTTTCTCCTCTGCTGCTTCACTAGTTTCCTCTCTCTCATTCTCCCTCTCTAGGGAACTCTCTCCCTTCACTGACTGCCACAAGCTTTCCCTTTCTCTCACTTCCTCCCTCCATCTCAGGCTCTGTCGGTTCTGCCTGGCTGCTTTCGTGGCCCCCCTTTCCACCACGTGTCAGCCCCCTGCTGAAAGAGAGCAAGAGCAAGACAGAAAGAGAAGCGTAAAAGCAATACACAGAGGAATAAAGTCGAGGATGAAGAGTAAAGAGATCCAGGGAGAGAGGTGCGGTAATCGATTTTCCCCTCAAACTGATATTTACAGCAATTTTATTAACATATTTGTTCGACTTTTCCCCCCCGCGTCCTCGTCATTATTTTTGTTGAGTGTTTTAAAAAATGACATAATTAAGACACTGGTTTTTAATTAAGACCAAGGGAATCAAGGTACCCGGCATTGAACGCTGGAGGAAATTTCGAAGGCATTGGTAACAAGATGTTACTCCAAACTCATTTTCTGAGCGTTGTTTCAGATGCCTTTTCATCGTGCTTCCTTGTCTAAACATATGCTAATTATTGCTAACCATTTTCTCGTCTTCCTTTGTATTGGGTTGACTGGTGGCGTAGTGCGTAGCATTGCCACCTTACAGCTCTAAGGTTCCCAGTTTGATCCCGAGCATAGGTTGCTGTCTGTACAAATGTTTTTTTCGTGTTCTCCTCAAGTCACCGTGGATCTGCATGGAGTACTGTGGTTTTCGCCAAGCTCCAAAACCCATGCTAAATGGTGAACTGGCTGCAATGTATTACCCGGGTGTGTTAATAAGTGTGCATAGTTTTTTGCAGTGGACGAATCCCCCAAACCAAGATGTATTCCCACCTAGATCCATCGAGGTCCTAACGAGGATAACCGAAAGTAGCCGGAGATGAATCACTAAACAAATCTATTGTTTTTGGTGCAAGGTAAGATTCATTCATAAGGACCCCATGTCAGTAAAAAAAAAAAAAGGGGGCAGGGCATATGACATCATTACTGTAGTTACTACCTCCTTGTCATTCCGAAAAGTCAGGATGTAGAGTGAAGGTGCAGGAAGGAAGACCAGGAAGTGACCTCAGCTTGACAAGTGCAAGAGACGGATAAGACGGCCCCGATCAAATTGTAAAGGAAACTCTTTAAATGCGTGGAGCCTCCAGCAGACAAGACCTACAAGCCGTGCAATTGTATCTGAAGATACTATACTTAGAAGAACAAACAGTACTGTTCATAAGATATTACAAAGTGCACCAGAGTTCGGAGGAAGCTCATATCTTGAAAGCTTTCTCCACTCCACTGCCTCCTTAAATCAAGAGGAGTATTAGTTCACTTTATCACTGAAGCAAATCATCCCTTTACCTCCAACGGACTAATTCGACCCTTTGACATGTATTCTGATGGTTTATCCGCGACCCATTACCAACCTCCTTCCCACTAGTTGCACTAAAGATGAGGTTTATGTAGTCCTTTGTTAAGCATTTCATACAGGGTGACCCAATAACACCCCCCCCATATCAAAGGTAAATCATTAAAGGTAATCAAATGTTTATTTGCACTCAAGAGTTTGGTATCGATGAGTAAACGCACCTCAAGCTGTGCTCCATCTTACTGAAGGCACACATCGAGTTCTTCAGTCTCAAGGGCTCAAGTTGGGTTTGTGCCACCAACAGACCTCAGCACTGCCTCACTGAGTTTCATGCGTGCAAATAATATTTTCATTACCTTTAACCTTTTTGATTTTAACTTTAAAATGTGGGAGTTGTTTTGGGTCACCCTGTACTAATCAATGAACTTTCTGCCCTTGAAAATTAGCATCAGCACTGGCATTAGCATTAGTCAAGTACATTGATTGGTTTCTTCAAAAGTGTTTTAAAAATATTTTTTTTTGGGTTTTTTCCGTTTTTTGTGGATTGTGGAGTATTCCCAAAAGTTTGGTCCCGATACATTATTGGTAATCTTTGGTTAACTCTTCGATATAATTTAGCTCTGATAGCATGTGGGGTCTCATTCAGTGCACTTATTATGGGATTAGCATTAGCGTCCGTCAGGTGTTAAGGCTGGAGTCTTCAAGATTGCTTAATACTGTTTTTCAAGAACATTGAGATTCGTCCATGGTTGCGTATTCCCAACAGTTTTGGTCCTGACCCTTTTCCTCAGGTCGTACTTATATAGGTTAGTTGGTTTAAGCTTAGCTTAACCGTTTGTTAACTGCCTTGGTTGTAAAATTGAAGAATGCCAAGTTCCATCAAGTCTTTTGGTGAGAATTCCTTCAGTCTGGTCGTGATATACTAAGTACACTATGACCACTTCTTTCCCAGAGTCCGCTTTAGAATTGAGTAACTGTTATCACTGATATTAGCACTGGGCAAGTAGCTAGCATCTCAAAGAGTACTGCACTTTTCTACCAGTCCTTTCACCTGTAGCAACCTGGGAACTTTACCTGTGACAGGAAGTGGAGTTTGATCCACCTCTAAACCAAGTCCTACAAATCTATCCTGCTACTTATTCTCCATGCAATCCCAATAAACTGATGGCACTTATATATAAGCGCTAATTAATAATTCATTCATTCAGCGAACCACTTAATCCTTCTCGGGTTGCAGGGATGCCGGGGCCTGTCTCAGCCGACTCTCGGCAAAGGCGAGGTACACCGTGAACTGCTTGCCAGTCCATCACAGGACCAGCACACACAACCATTCACACCTAGGGGCAAACTGGAGTAGCCAGTTAGCATAATGTGCATGTTTTTGGACTGTGGAAGGAAACCTGAGTACCTGAAGGAAACCTACACAAGCACAGGGAGATTATGCATACTCCGCACAGAAATACCCTCGCCAACCCCGGGACTCGAACCTAGGAACTTCGTATTGTAAGTCGATGCTAACCACTATGCCACTGTACTACCCAATTATTCTGTAAATAAAATTCTTAGCCAATTATAAGAACTTAGCTTCAAACTGATACTTTAGTCAGTATCTAGTGTCCTGTATCGTTCTCGTTTATATTTTCATCCTGAGATGCACTTCTCAATGTCTACAAGTGTGTCTTTTCCTAATGAGACCAGTTTTAGAGTAGTTAATGAGTCAGGTTGCTGACAGACAGCAGGGTGACACTGTTGCTCTAAACATGGTACACTTTTCGCGTGTCTTAGTGTCAGGCTAAATCTCAGCGGGTTTGTAAATCTGTGTTGGCTGTGAAGTCGGCGGCAGGCGGAACCATAAGCAAAGCTGGAGGAGAAGAACAGAGCGCACGGGAGAATGGATGAATGAATTAGTCAAGGGTCAGCGATGATTCTCATTAAAAACAAATTACTGATGTTGAGAGGGGACAGCTGTGAGACTGGGGCCTAATGGCCCTTCCGTCCTGGCTCAGAACTCAAATACACCCCCCTGTAAACTGTCCGTCACCGTCCCCTCCCTCTTTAACGTCCCAGAACCCCCTGGGAGTGCTGTCAACCTGGCAGACAGGAAGTGGCAAAGACAAGCACACCTCCCACAGGGACCATGGCAGAAATAAAGCAGGGGTGAAAAGGAGAGATAAAGAAAGAGTCGAGAGCAAAGACAATTGGTATATAAAAAAAAAAAACAAACAAAGAAATTCTTGGGTTTGATGCTCAGAGACTGCATAGAATTTCTAATGCTACGTTGGTACCTTAAGTCACTAACATCTTGAGATGCTAACGTAAGAACAGACAGCTGGCTCTACCAAAAGTGGCTCAGTGCCTTGGAACCTCAGTCCAAACTAAACCTAAAATTACTCTTGGTACCAGTGAAGGTAATAGGGTTTGGGGGATGATACTCACCAGGCACCATTCCTGTGAGCGATGGGGCTGAGTAGCTGCCCTGGCCAGCTGGAGGAACGTGAGGAGGGTAACCTGGAAGCGTAGTGCTGCCAAGATCACGACCTGGAACCAAAAAAAATCATTCCTGTCTTAGCAGAATGAGAAAGCTGTTTATCACTAACAATAATACACTTGAATGTGTTTACAGCTGTTTACACACACTTATTCTTAAGCTGCTTTTACACGGGCATTTGCACAGGAAAGTCTTTGTAAAAAGTTGCCCTAGTGCAAATACCTGTGCAAAAATTACTTGGCACCGGTCACCTTTTTTGTCTGAACCCAACCGGTGACAGGTAGGAGGGTTTATGAGAGCACAGTAGCAACTTCAGGGGTTTTAGGTTGTTCGTTAGGCTTTCCTTGCCGATAGGTGGCCCTTTTCCTGGAGCGACTTGTCTGTTAAAAGCAGCTTTGGACCACAGCGAGCACTGAACACATGAACCCATGCCTCAGTTGACTGCAGCATGCAAAAAGGAAAAGTACCAACACAGCCCTCCCTAGCTCCGGCACAAATCGCGCATCGTGCGTGAGCGGTGCCTCATGCAACTTTACCCCCCCGTTTGAGGTCAGGCCGCTATCCATACATGGGGAACCATGCATGTGGCAATGTGTGATTTCTGCAGGACACTGGAAAGTCCACGTAGGTACTTCGCTCTGGTACGTGCATAGTTCAGGTGACCGATTTCCTTAAGATGAAGAAACAACTCCGCAGCTCACTGCCTCTTTGTGCTGACACTGGAGACTCCTTCCACAGACATCTTTTCTTTGTTACATTCATTCATTTATACATTTGCTGCACAACTTAATCCAGTTAGGGCCGAGGGGAGGCTGCACTGGAACAGCCCATCAGCCTAATGTGCATTTCTTTGGACTGTGGGAGGAAACTGGATTACCTGGAGGAAACCACACTAGTACATGGAGAACATGCAAACTCCAAACGGAAACGCCCTCACCAAGCCTGGGACTCAAACCCAGGACCTTGCTGTGAGGCAGACGTGCAAGCCACTAACCACCTTGCTGCCCATCCTTTGTTACATTATAACATTTTCGAAAAGAATAGATTTTTAAACATGGTTCACCATGAACGAACCGTTACTATAGAAACGCTAACGGATTTAAACTAGCGTGGCGATGACCTGCGATTTGAATGACGGCCAGAATTAGCCAGAGTCGGGAAATACGCTCACGTGGGTTGGATACCACAGAGTCGGGTGTCATGATGACACTTTACATGGATTAGGTGACCCGTGTGTGGTTAAGCATTTCCCTTTTCTTTAGCATAGTCCCTCAGAAGCACCTGAGGCTGTGTCTGTGTATTTATAATGGGGCAATTAAACACACCAACACACACTGATGTGTGACAGCCTGAGCTGCCTCTGCTGTAGCTTATGTATACTTAGACATTTTACATGTTCCTTATGCTGACCTCTCTCTCACACACACACTCTCTCTCACACACACACACACACACACACACAAAATCATCGTTCTTTTCTCCTTTAAAATGTTTAAGTTCTTTCCTCATATATCTGTGTGTATGATAACTGAAATTATCTGTGTGTGTGTGTCTGTGTGTGTGTGTGTGTGTGTATTAGGATACATGACAGCTCTGTCAGACTGAATCATGTGCTCGACTGCAGTGCTGTGCTGAAGACTAGAGGCCATTCATCATCATAAACACTCCTCGGTACACCCGCCATCGATCCCACTCACACACACACACACACACACACACACACACTCACACACAGTACAGATTCAGCTGGTCGCACAAAGGAAAGAAGTTTGCAAAGAATAAGTAAGAAAGATCGGTAGACTGGAGAGGGTAAGCGTTTGGTAAAATAAATAATAATCAAATAAATTTAATGCAGGGATGCTGGAGCCTATCTCAGCCGACTCTGACTCTGGGCCAAGTTTGCCAGACCATCGCAGGGCCACCACACACATATACACACAACCAATCACACTCACACTTAGGGGAAATTTTGAACACTTGATTAGCCTAATGTGCATGCCATTGGACTGTGAGAGGAAACCGGAGTACCCCGAGGAAACATGAAAGCACGGGGAGATCATGCATCATAAGTGGATTTTAGCTTCGTGAATTTTCCAATTTTGGCAGTACGCGCTCACACTTGGTATCATCGAAGCATTTACTACGTTTAAAGTCTTCCTATCGTCTCTTTATTATGTCTTAGTCTTCTGAGCCAATAGAAATCAAGAAATCAAGTGGGCGGGAATGTGAACTATTAGGTTGGTAGAAAGAAAATGGAGGAACCGGTTATTTCAAAACAGTGACACGGTGAACCTAGCGGACACTCTTGTATACGTTTAAAGGATTGTTTAACATTACGGGGCGGCATGGCGGCATAGTTGTTAGCACGTCAGTGCCACCCGGGTTTCCCGGGTTTAAGTCCCGGGCTCAGGCATTTAGGTGTAGAGTTTGCATGTTCTCTCCGTGCCTGCATTGTCTTTCTCTAGTTACTCCAGTTTCCTCCCACAGTCCAAAGAGATGCACATTAGGCTGACTGGCTGTTCCAAATTGCCCCAGGTGTGGATGTGAGTGCGAACAGCTGTGAGTGTGTTGGCCCTGTGACAGTCTGGTAAGCTGTTCAGGGTGTACCCCGTCTCCGCCACAGTCTCCCAGCAACCCTTACAGGATTAAGCATCTTGGATGCTTGGGGATGGGGGGGGGGGGTCTATTTTCCGTTACTGTTTTTCTTGACGCTTGTCAGAGGTTTGCACTCTCTGAGTGCTCTTGTATAGAAATAAATAGAGAGTTCCGTAGATTCCAAAGTAAAACAATATCCAGTCGATTATATATTTTGATGGAATGTTCTTCAGGGGTCCTTGCAGACAAAGCAATCAGTTAAAGATGTAAATCCAGTTCCAGCAAACCTCCTTGTCCCCAGAACACGTACGCACGATCAGGACCATAGAAAACTATAAGCGACATCATCTTCCTAAAGTCCCAGCAGGAAAAAAAAAAAAAACGAGAACAAAAAAATATTGAATAGAGGACAGGATGGATAGACACGTCTCGCTTCTCTTCCTGTCTCCAGGGCTGCCATGTTGGACACTTTTAGCAAGCATGCTGCGACAGAGAGGCATTAGCGAAGACCGGGTACTAATCCACTTCGGGTCAGTGGACAGGGCGAACGAGGGAGAGAGAGGGAGAGACGGAGGGTGAAGTCAGACAGGGCCGTGTCCTCCGAGAGCAACTGTCAGCCGAAGGAATGGACGACACGTAGAGGGAGGAAAGAAAAGACGAATTGTTTCTCTACAGCCCGGGCTAAAGTAGTCAGATCTGACAAGCGCCTGTGTCGGACTTGTTCTCGGATTGTCCCTGTCCTTGTTCTGTGATCCACTCTTGTGTTCGTGCATGATCGATAGTGAAACGTAAACGGATAGTAAAATTCTTGCAAATTTAATTTCATTTCGATTTTAATGCTAAAATAAGAGCGTATTTTCACTACACCTAACTATTCTAATCTCTGCACCACCGTACCACCCACTGTTATTGCTGATAATTAGTTATTATCTTAGGTTTGAAACACTGATCTAAAAATAACTGGATTAAGCACTCGGCCTGTCAGCCCGCTCAGAAGTGAAGCCAGCCGGCCGCCATGTTACTAGTCCCAAAACACTAAGCTGTGTGTACACAATATTGCTCACAACCATCTCTATATACTAAGAAAAGTGGACAAGATGGATATTTTTATAAATACAAATATAAGTGAATTATGTAATATTTTACTGTCTTGGTTCTTAAGAGAAATTTGAAGCTGTAAGAAGTAATTAACTACAATTAAATATAGACTTAGTCCTATATATTTGTGACCCGATCTGGCAAAATGAGTAAAAAAAATGTGTTTTTGGTAAATTTCAGTAGGAAACATACTATATTTTCACCTGCCAAAGCCATAACAAGGGAACTGAACGCTAAAATGCACAAAAACAGCATTTTGTGGAAGACAACCACCGCTTACCTTCAGAAAAATACTCCAAATTGAACTCATTTTTGTCTGCGCTTCGTTGAGGAAACCCCCATGATGCACATATAAAAATCAACCTCCGACGTCCCTCTTTCTATTTTTCGGCATCTACAGTGACGTCACGTTAATTTTCAGCCAATCGCATACGAAAGAAAGTTGTACTCAAACCCTGTGCGATACAGTCAGGGTTGAGAAAGGGGAAAACAGAACGAGAGGGAACACGTGATTCTAGTGGAACAATTCAAAACA
>JBCNYG010000011.1:3774808-3785599 GCA_039654305.1 Porochilus rendahli | reverse complement strand
CTTAATATGGCAACTTTTTAAACGTGTGCGCGCACACACACACACACACACACACACACACACCATCTTTCAATAACGTATGCAAAATTGTCCCTGTGACCTCCCTCTAATCCACCAAGCACACAAAGACTGTTTATTTTGACCGCGCGTGCATGTGCATGTCTCTCCAAGTGTGTGTGTGTGTGTGTGTGTGTGTGTGTGTGTGTGTGTGTGTGTGTGTGTGTGTGTTTTCCAAATCATACTGGTAACAGTACAAATTTTCATGTGTCTAATGGATTAACAAAACAGCCAAGGTGCAGAGCCAAGAACATTTGTGTGTGTGTGTGTGTGTGTGTGTGTGTGTGTGTGTGTGTACAAGCTGTATGTATTTTGGATAGAAAACATTTTGATCATAACTTTTGTGACTCAGGGAAAAAAAGTACAAACATGGTTGCCAAGCAACAGCTAAACGGTGATCCACAGAGCACCAGCTAGCAAATAACTGTTAGTCTTATTATAATGTAGCTAGTAAACATTTCTTTCAGGTGTGTGTGTGTGTGTGTGTGTGTGTGTGTGTGTGTGTGTGTGTTATTGAGAATAGAAAAGGCTGGATGAGTCTGAAACACGGCTCTGTACTGACGGCATATAGAAGCGCCGATCTGTAGTAAAAGATTCTCCGTTCTTCGTTCTTTTAAGTGCCACGGTGCATTCATTTCATCGTGTCACACACTCTTACGTGCGTTTATGAGTCTCACTGCTGCATACAAATGGTGAGTGTGTGCGTGTGTGTCCTGTGACCCACTGACTCCCGGCCGCCAAGCACAAGCGTATCAGAGACCACCCTCTGGCCTGCTAATCCGTTTAGATCAGACCGATAGAGGCACACAAAAGCGAGGTAATTAATAGGGCTACAGAGCTTTATGCATGGAGCACCGGACGGTGTGTGTGTGTGTGTGTGTGTGAGAGTGAGTGAGACAGGGGCTTTTTGTTCCCTGGCTCTCTTGTTCCACCTTTGAGGCCAAGCGCTGTAAGAGGAGCTCAAGGTCAAGGGAAGGGGGAGGTGTGTGTGTGTGTGTGTGTGTGTGTGTGTGTGTGTGTGTGTGTGTGTGTCCCGGAGGCCAATTTGCATGAGAGATGAACAAGAATGTAGAGGTGTGTTACAGAACCGGAGCAGGAGACAGACAAAAGAAAATAGGAAGCAAATTGTACATTAACGTGATCACACACTAAAAAAATCAAACGTAATAAATATTCTATAATCATTCAATTCATTTTAAATACATGTTGACTCGTACAGCCAGGGGGCGCTCTAGAGTATCATTAGGATTTTTAATGAGCGAAAAAAAATACACAAATCATTCTTCAAACAAATGTATCCCGTTTGGTCATTAAAGGAGCCTTTAGTGCTTTAGCTTAGCACAAGTATTAAAAGCTGAAAACATTAAAGTGGCAATCTATATCAACTGATCCTGAATTTACGTGAAGTAAAATAATATTTGGATATTATTTAAATACACATGCATGATGATTTACTCTTAAGTGTTTGTTTTTCTTTAAAGGGACTGTTTGTAACTTTTAAAAGTGTTTCTAATGATGTTATCATCTGATTTCAAAACCGTGATTTAGCCTATCAGAGCAAGATACTAAAATATATATATATTATTTTAATACATTTCCAGCCCGGAAATGCGCTCCACCTCCACATTTTCGTAAAAGAGAAGACGTATAGTTTAAACAGACAGAATCATATCAGTGTAGACGTTGGTGAAGATTTGTCGATGTTTTTGTGGGAAGTGTCATCTTTTTGATTGACAGGAGGGGGTTTGAAAAGTTACAGAAGGCTCCTTTAATAGTCACTCAACCTCGAGTGTGAGCGAAATGCAGAAAACCGCAAGAACTGGAGTCGTTACGAAAGAGTGACTAACGAATGAAGATTAATATCAGAATCGCAGGGCCACCATAAATACACGAGTAAGAGACACGTTACATTTATAGGTTACGCTGATGTGAAACATGTCTCTCTCTCTCTCTCTCTAAAAATCCTTAACACTCTCCATGTCACTCACCCGACTATACGGTGAGAATGCTGGACGGTTGTGAGTTTGCTGGAGCTGAGGGTTGGAGCAGGGCTCTGAACTGTCTGGCTTTTGTGATGCTGATGGAGGCACAGGGACGGGCCGAGCCGATAATGCCCTGACTAGCATCGCATTTCGTCCCTCCGTTTCATTTTTTTCTTAAAGAGAAAGAGAGTGAGAGAATGCAGGGACGAGACAGAGAACCTTTTAAAAAAATACGATGGAATCACATGTGCAGTCGCTTTTACCTCAACACACACACACACACACACACACACACACATACACAAACCAGTCAGCCTACTCTCTTTATCGGAGTGTATTTACGGAGGGCGATGGAGCGTGAAACGCCTTTGGGCTTCCTGGGACCAGATGGGACACACACACACACACACACGCGCACACACACACACACACACTAAGCAACTTTGTCTGAAGGAAGGTGGTGTTATCAGGAGCGTATTACCGAGCTTCATTGATAGGCTCCGTAATCACTCGCTCCAATCTGCTTAATGGAAAAGAAGAAATGGGAATGTGTATGAAAGCGAGAGAGAGAGAGAGAGAGAGAGAGAGAGAGAGAGGTTATAAGCAATCTCTCGTCTTCACGGCGCGCGTCAGGGAAGTGAATAAACGGAGGCGTGTGCATTCGGGTAATAGAATGAGGGCAGAATGGTGCAACTAAAACACACAAAGAGGATCACTGGAGATGAACAAGTTGGCTGTACATGAGGTTAACGTTCCCGAAATAATAAACACCGTCAGCGTCCCCACGTGCCGTACCTGCACATACTTCTTGTGTGTATGCCGTATATGGACTTCCTACTTCCCGAATCCATATATGTACATACAGACTAATGAAATTGAATATTTAAAAGATACTGTTTGTTGTTGTTCCTTCAGATGACGGAGGGTCCGCTGGTCAAATCCCCTCATCCTGACGCTCACAGATCGCCTGCGTACTGTTACAACTGCTCCGGAAAGGGACACTATGGCCATGTGAGTCGTTCTTTCTACAAATTCTACCCCAAAAAATACCCTATACCTTACATTACTTAATCCAGTGTGTGTGTGTGTGTGTGTGTGTGTGTGGTGTGTTTGTGTGTAGGAGTGCACAGAGAGAAGGATGTTTAACGGAACGTATCCCACGCTGCCTTTCGTGTCCTCATATGACACCCAGTTCAACATCACACGGCGAGAGCGCCGTGCAAAGCATCATGCCAAAGGTCAGAATGATTGACAGGCGAAGGTCAAATGACCTGATGCTCATATCAAGAGAGTACAGTGTATAACTGTGTATATGTGTTGCAGAGCTTCAGGAAGCCGGCCTCCTACGACAGGCTGAAGCCACTCCCACTCTCCGCCCTCCTCGCAAGAAAGTGAAAAACACACATTTCCAATCCACGCCCAACACACACACGCCAAAAAGACGCATTGCCCACACGCCTAAACATCCTCCTCGGGCCACGCCCAGCACACACCTGCACTGGCAGGAGGACACGCCCATCCCCAAGAACAAGAAGAAAAAGAACAGGATGACGACAAAAAGAACACCTGGTCCTTACAGTGCAGCCACGCCCCCCTTTGATGGCAAGGTGAAAAAGAACAAGAAAAGGAAACAAAATGCATCGAACAACAATGAGGACTTTTCACGAAGCTTCGGGGAAGCGTTTGATCACACTTCGCAGGATGGAGGGTGGAAAAGCCCGGGAATGCTGTTCAGCTCAAAAAAGAGTAAAAAGAAGCAAAAGAAGGAGGAGAAAAGAGCGAGACTAGCGGCCAGGGACCCCGAGAACCTGTTCCTGATCAAACAAAGGAAGCGGAGTAGATAGAGAGTGAGTGAGTGTGTGTGTATGAGGGAGAGGAATGATAGAAAGTGTCTGACTGATTATGATACAATCTGGCTGTTCTTTGTCTCCCTCTAGGGTTCATCGTCAGTATTACACATGATTGAATTACAGCGCTGCTCCCATGCACACCCCTACACAAAGAAAATCCATTTTACAGTTTTCTCTCTACACCGAGTATCAGTTCGGTCTCCAGTGATTTTTTTAACTGTAGTTGAATCCACAGTTTCCATAGAAACCTTGTCCAAACTTCACACACTACAGTCATGATCAGGATTTTTTTAAACTTGGTTTGTTGCTGTTCCTCAGTTTGTGAGATCGGATCTGAAGTTCCAGCTGCTGCCGTTTTAATTTCTTTCATGTTCGAAGGATCTCCCAGGAACCTGTCATTTTCTTCTATTCAATTTGTGTATATGAAAAATAAAAGCAGGAGCGTGTCTTTTTTTCTCAGTTGTTTTTTTTTTGTACTGTGTATTGGGCTCAAATCTTTTTCCCCGTGAATAAAACATTTTGCTGTAGTTCATCATGTCCGTGCAAGGTCATGAGTTCGAATCTCGGCAGCGCCACAGCCATCCGGAGACAGGAGTAAAGTGGGTGCAGCGTACTCTTCTTTTTTCCATGTCAATCATGGCATCATTAGCCAATAGGAGTCATCTATGAGGTTGTTTACGTAGAAGACGGTGGAGTGGTCTGTTCTCCATTTAAGGAGAAAAAACATTTTGACTTGCTGAATGGTTTAATATTTTTTTGTTGAGCTACTATATTTACTAGATACTTTTTTTTTTTCTTGAGCTACTATATATATATATTTTTTTTCTCTTGAGGTACTATATATATATATATATATAAGCTGCTTAATTCTATTAGGATTGTGGGGAGGCTGAAGCAGAAGCGAGGGCACACCCTGAACAGCAAGACCATTGCAGGTCCAACATATATCCATTCACATAGGGGAATGGAACAGACAATACGACTAATATTGCATTTCTTTGGACTGTGGGATGAGACCAGAGCACCTGGAGGAAACCCACAGGGACGCTCTTGCTGAGCCTGACTCGAACCTAGAACCTTCTTGCTGTAAGATGGACGAGCTAACCACTACACCACCGTGGGCCCAGACAGAAAACTACAAAGGCTTGTTGTGGGAGGAGCTTCTGGGGTTGTAACTACAGAGAGTGCACAGCCAGGCCTGGACTGGCAATCGGGAGTTTTTCCAGGTCCGGCCGGGAAAATGTGTATGTTATAAAACAGTCCAATCAAACCCCTTGTAGCACGGCAAAGGCCCGCCCACTCTGAACAGTCCGCGGATGTTTACGGTTTGCCCCAGCGCGGCTTTGTAGTCACGTGGCTGCCCCGCCCGTTCTTTTTTCCCCGCGGGCAAGCGCGTGCAGCCTGCCTGAGCGCCGCCCCTTCTCATCTAGCTGCTCAGACCTGTGAGTGGGAGAGCAACATCGCGAGCGCTATAGCCGAGTAAGTTAAAAACAATGCCACAAAAGCGTATTACGGGGGAAGCCGAGAAGTTTAAAGGAAAAAATTAAAGAGTTTTCTTCTTGAGGCTGCCAGCTGTGTAAAAATTACAGATTTGTTTGCAGCAGCCAGTGAAGCCAGAGCTTCTCATGATGCACTTGTTGAAGCTCGCTGTTAGAGAGAGCCGCCGGAGGGCCAGGCTGAGGGCCAGGCTGAGGGAGACCTGCAGGGGGAGAGTGTAGCTGGGACCATGACACAGCAGGTAAGGAACGGTTAAGGGAAACGTGCAGAAAAGTGCAACGCTGTAGCTTATTCAGGCAACAATTTTGTTAAAACCCGATTAAACGCACAAAATTATGACATAAATAAATGAATACAAAAAGGCTACATGGTCGTTTCGACAGGGAGAAAGAGCGACATAAATTCAGAGAAAGTGAACAAATGAATTTGGGCCATAGCTCTGTAGAACAACTGTATTTTTTAGTAAAGTACACGTTATGTGTCATAAGGATTAAACTACAAGTGGTCTTACTCAGTATAGAGCTATGATTTGTCAGGTTGAGTCTACCTCTCCTTGCTTAGTCTCATAATTCATTTTACATATGCCATAAAATATGACATGAAAGATTAAACGGGCCAATCACAGGTAATCTAGTCACCAAATAAGCAAGTGTAAGCAGCCTAATGCAAAACTATTGATTTATTTCAGACCTTTATCAGATAAATAGTAATGAAAACACACAATTATACTAATCTTTGACAAACATTTTATAATTTAATGTGATTGAATGAATGTATCTGCTTTAGTTTTTCTTTACCCTTTTTTATTGAATTGCAGCTGCATGTGAGTGTATGGAGACTGAAGTGGTTGTAGCAAATGAGCTGTATGTAAGGTACATGGTACACGTCTCCACATCACGATACATATAGTATGGTGAATATGACAGCAGGCACACAGGTGAAAGTCGATTGGCTGCAGAGGGCCTGTCTAAACCAAAAATTCCAGGGCGTTTTTTTCTCCCAGTCCAGCCCTGTGCACAGATGTTCATATGAGTGACGATGAAGTGGTTTTATTCACTGTAATTCTACTTTCTAACAATCAACTGTACACAGATGTGGGGAAATTACAATATGTCTTAATCTCACACAAGGCATACATTCTGTGAAATCTGGTGAACATTGACCGTGAGTTTCGTGGCAGACTCAGTGATGATGTTCTCTTCATTACCGAGATTGTCTCTTTGTTCGGTTTTGATTAGCGCTGTGCTGATAAGAAAGCCAAACACTGCTTATTTTTTTCCCCTCCAAAGTGCTAATCGCAGGAGCCATCAGCAAAACATCAAAAAAAAAACTAGTGCATGATGGGTAGACAGATAAACAGTTTGTCTCAGTAATGGGTAAGAACCCGCAAACATAGAACCAACGGTCCCGAAAGCGACCCGGCCCGCGTCCTCGTTGCTCACTTCGATGCTCTGTTACGGCACCGTTGTTTGAAAGGGTGCCAATGGTTTTGAGATTAGCAGTTCACAATGTGGAAATAACTACAACACTTCTAAATAAAAGAAACCGAATGTCTGAAACAAAACAAATAAAATCATGAAGTTCTATTAAAAAGTTACTTTATTTAATAATGTTTAGCCTGATTTAATCCGGGGGGCCAAAACTTGTGCAAAAAAACTTTTAGGAATGTTGAGATCACGAGTGTGGGAGGACATCCTGCTCTCACTTAGCTTGCATTCTACTCCTAGGGGCAACTTGGAACAGCCAGTTAGCCTAATGTGCCTGTTGGACTGTAGGAGGAAACCAGAGTTTCTGGAGGAAACCCACACGAGCACAAGGAGAAACATGCACACTCCACACAGAAACGCTCTCGCCGGCCCCAGGATCTTCTCCCCATGATGCAGACGTGCTAACCGCTATGCCACCTTGCTGCATGAAAAAATTCTCATCAGTCCATTTCACAGTAAATAAAAAAACCCATGAAGGATTTCCATGTTTGTTTATTCAAATGTGAATAATCCAGCCTTCAGACCTCCATACAGATATCTTTAATTTCCTTTACAGTTTTGAGCACCACTAAAAATAAACAAATTCCAAATAAATAAGATCAAAGGGAAGAGAAACGTGGGTTAAATGTGCTTCAGAGGAGATCAGTAGCAACGTCGTGTTGAAAAGAACATCAGCACTTTGTGAAGCTCGAGCTAACAGGAGTAGTGTTAATGTTAATGCTAGAGTTTACGTTAGTGTTAATAAGGGAACGAGCACTGAAGCCATTTACAAACGCGGCGTGCAAAAGCTAAGCGAATGATAAGGAAAACAATGGCGTCTTAGGTGCAAAAACAGACAAGCAGGTCAGCAAGACGGATCATCAACAGCATGACTGCGATATTCCATGCTTCATTATTCCAGAAAGAGAGAAAAGAAAAAAGTCTTTCTTTCGTCTGGGATTTCTCAGAACCTCAACAAACCGAAAGCATGTCGTCTACACAACAGAAAAATCGAAACCTCATCACAGTTCGTCAGCTACCTTTTCACCTTGCTCTCTTTCCTTCTGTCTTTTTTTCCCCCTCAGTTGGTTTTGCTGCAGTTCGAGGTCCGAGGGCTCGGGTCGGCCACATAGTCGTTCTGGAAGCGAGAGTTCGGTGTGCGCTGTCTCTTCCGCTCGCCCTGCGTGGTGAAGAATGCGTCCTCGAAACGCATGCAGGATGCCGTCGACTGTGCAGCACAAACAAAACAGCATTTGCCATTTAGTGTTTACCCGAACCGATTAATCCTCAGGGTCACATTAAGGCCGGGCGACTCTGGGTGAAGGCGGGGGCCCTGAACTACTCACCAGACCACTGCAGGGCCAACACATACACAACCATTCACTCACACACACACACCTAGGGTCAGTTTGGAACAGTCAGTTAGCCTAAAATGCATGCCTTGGGACTGTGGGAGGAAACCAAAGTACCCAGAGGAAACCCACGTAAGCACAGATAGAACCAGTACGCTAACCACGTCACTGCCTTGCCACCCTTAACATGATTAATGCACTTCAAAACTATGCTGAGGATAGAGTGGCATGTTGCTGTGTCATAAACCAATTAGAATACAAAATGCAAATTGCCAACAGAACTTAACATTTGCTTCTGCTACAGTTTCACCTTCGGTCATCGGGAGGCAGAGCATATGTGAGGGAATTTGACCGTACTGGACGTGAAAAAGACATTCTGGACGTCCAAGATGGCCACCTCCTGTAACCCTACGTACAGTGTCCAGCTACATGATGGTGTGCTTATGACTTACAAGGCGACCTTTGACCTTTTTGGGCAAGTCCTCATCCAGGGTGTAAATGTCCTCTCTCTTTGCCAGGACCTGAGAACCATCCTCAAACTCCACCTTACACACACACACACACACACACACAACAGATAAACACAACATGACTATCATAATAATAATAATAATGTTAGAAATAAAAATACTGATAGGGATATGGTGTATCACACACGTGTGTGTGTGTGTGTGTGTGTGTGTACCTGATACATGTATGAAGTGTTAGATCCCAGATATTTCGCTCCATAAAAAAGCCCATCAGGCCACTTGACCTGAACGACCTCGCCGACCTCCGGGGGCCCGAGCTGCACACAGTCTCTACTCTGTGTGAATGCCGAGACATGTCTGAGTATTAGACTCTTACGGTGCATCCAAAACACACACACACTCACTCACTCACACACTCGCTCTCTTACCACGATATCTTCAGGGAAGGTGTCATTGCTGAACGATCCATCATCAAACATGACCTCATAGAATGTCTGGGCCGTGATGCTGCTGATGCGGCAGCTGTAGTAGCGCAGGTTCTTGTGCTTGGCGATCACAGTTTGGCCCAGAGCCAGCTCTGTTCGGCTCACCTTCAATTTCTGTAAGAGACAAATCAGTATTTTTCTTGATGCAGGGGTGCGTGGAGAAATCGGCGGATTTCTTGCGGAAACTTGGATTTATTGTAGTCTGCATTCACATACAGGGCTTTATTAAGAAGGAAAAGAGGTGGTGGAACGGGTGCGGGGCGAAAGGGTTGTACTGTCAGTACTCACAGTGCTGGAACTCCGTGACTGGTGTCGGTGGCAGATGATGAACACCACGTACGGCCAGTCGTCAGGCTCCATGGTGATGCCCGCAGCGTGAGCGCATGTGACGTGGAAGGAGGTGGGGCAACGGCCACAAGAGCACTGGATGCACGCGCCTGCTATCTTCTTCATCCGTTTATGACAATATATACACTTCTACACACAGAAAAGGAGTTTATCATCATCAGCATTATTATTAATCGTTATCATTATTATTATCATTAGTAGTGACGATTATTTTTATTTTTAATTATGTGTTCGCTTAAGAGCAGACACACGTTACTATCCACCCTAGAAAAACGGGGCACTTTATTTAAAAAAATTTTCTTCCTCCATCGCACGTGATGCAGCCAAAACGTCAAAGTGCACCCATGTAATGTATACATCAAAACGTGTCCCGGCGCCATGAAGTGCGCTATTAATTTTATTGGCATTTCACATTACCATGGCGACACAATTAGCTGAAAATCCTATTGAAATGAATGGGGGGAGGTTGACAAACAGTACAGTGAAAAAATCAATATTACAGTTGTTCGCCAAATTCCTAGCTCTCAAACGCTGTCAGCCTCATTGCGACGGGAAATACGGTTTTCAAATCAGAAGTCCAAAAGCGAGAGGTATGCCTAAGACATTCATTCAGTTCAAAAGGCAAATTAAAACTGTCAGTAACTGCCAGTTTAATCTCCTTACATGTGCAGGTCACGCACACACACACAGCTTGCTGGAGCTTTAAAAAGTGCACACTTCGTGCCCATTCTCGTCATAAAACGCACAGTAGCCGAAAAACTTATTATTCCCTGAACCATTATATTACTATTCACTCATATATTGTTATAGCTGTATTCGGTTCGATAATACACTCATGTTGTTTTTGTTGGTACAGTTGTGTGAGGTGGTTGTTGTCTGTTAGTTATTAATTCGAAATGTTAGTGGTACGACTCACCTGGATTGATTACCCAGTGAGGTGTATTTTATTTATCATTTAAATGTAGAAATGCTTTGGGCCTATATGACTTGATATAATACACTGTACTAATGTTATTGTGCATTTACAAATACAATATGTGACCCGATCCGGCAAAATGAGTCGGAAGTCGCAGGTAGTGATTTCTATATCGGCCAATTTATGTGAAACAGTGTAATTTTATCGATTTTTTGTTGGTAAATTTCAGTAGGAAACATACTATATTTTCACCTGCCAAAGCCATAACAAGGGAACTGAATGCTAAAATGTCATGTGCATGAGTTTGCGATACAGTCAGGGTTGAGAAAGGGGAAAACAGAACGAGAGGGAACACGTGATTCTAGTGG
>JBCNYG010000011.1:3744280-3755603 GCA_039654305.1 Porochilus rendahli | reverse complement strand
GGAGGCTGGCGCCCATCTCAGCCGACTCTGGGCGAGAGCGGGGTACACCCTGGACAGCTCGCCAGGCCATCGCAGGGTTCCTTTTATTATGATTATAAGTTATTTAGCTAATATAATACCCTTCTCAATTCTTATTGGTCAGAAAGTGTGGAGTAATATTTTAAGCACTACAAGGTTTATATAAGTGTGCTTTTTAAATATGTTGCTATATTTTTTATAGTGGATGCTCAGTCGCTCGGTGATTAAAAAGTGTGTATTATTTATATGGCAGAAGATGTTTATTTAACTTTTATTGGAGGAGTCTCCAGTGCAAGTGCTTAGTAACAATCATAGGAAAAGCTGCAAGGTTTTGTTCGCCAACACGGGTTGGCGTTTAAGACGGAGGTTTGTTTTTATTAATGTTTATGTTACCTATGAAATGATGGTCTTCAGGTTAGCTAGTGCTGACAAGTGCTAGCATGATATCCAGGTGAATGTAATAGTAGTTTATTGACATGGTAAACTATTTAGAACCATAAGCTAGTACTACGGAATCATTTTTGTGCAATTTTGATCAACATTCTAAAACTAAATGAGAACCATGGCTTTGGACATGGTAATGATGACACTGGGGGCAGGTGATCATTTGTTCATTTGTTAAAAAAGGGTGTGAATGACAAAAGTATTTTTGTCCAGACTGAGTGAATTTAATTCATCTACAAGAAAGAAGGAATGAGTCAGCGGTTTAAGTCTGGGGTTATAATTCATTTATGTGTTTATTTTTAGGAGGAACTTCTGAAGGAGGACTCTCTAATCCAGATGCATACTGATTTATACCATTTCTTTTTCTCACACACACACACACACACACACACACACACACACACACACACACACACACACACACTACATATTACTCTAAAATCCCTTTGCAGCAAGGTTTACAGGCAGCTCATGACAAAGAGCCGTAGTTTCTGACATTAAAGTCTATAGATCTGATTATCCACAACACACACACACACACACACACACACACACACACTAGACTCATAATGGGAATGTGGAATGTGCTAATGTTGCTTAGGGACTGGTGGATGCTCATATAGACACACTTAGCTGTATAAATGCACTCACACAAACACGCTCACAACATCTTAATGCACATGCTAATTGGATCAGTCGAATTTTTTTCTGCTTTTTCCTTTGTTTTTGTTTTTTGTAACAAAATTCAACATTTTAGTAAGGCATATACCAAAGTCTGAGGCTGTTTATAGCTACTATAATATATTGTCATTCATAAGAGGAACTTATTTCAAGGACTTTGTTAAATATAATTAGAAACGAATAATAGGTACAATATTTTTGTCCTTGTTTTTTATTATAATATGAAATTAGTTGGTATGAGATCCTTTAACAAGTGGTGTTAATGAAAAATAGTCAGCTTTGGGGGTGGTGACAGTATCTCTAGTATCTCCAGTAACTCCATGTCACTGATTATTTTCCGATCACACCATACCCCCAGATGATCTATTCCTTGTTTGTTTTAATTACACACATATGTATGCAACCAGTTTTCTGCAAACCTCAGAGCTTGAATCTAAGTTGGAGGTGGAGCTTAAGGTTGATCACAGAGAACCGTAGAGTTCAAGGAGCTCAAGAGTTCAAGTGTTTGATTTAAACTCACACCTTCTCAATTGCAACCTGAGAAGTAAACAACCACGGCTGGCTTAAACGATTTTTAAAAAATAGATGGACTTTGTAAAGAATAACACTGATATGGTGTGACTCAGCCTATTATTGTGCCTATTGTGCCCCTATTAATGTGTGTGTGTGTGTGAGAGAGAGAGACAGTTCTAGAGACAGAGAGAGAGAGAGAGAGAGAGAGAGAGAGAAGAGAGAGAGAGAGACAGAGAGAGCACAAGATGGAGAGTGAGAGAACCAGAGAAAAGAGTGGAAAAAGAGAAAGCAAGTGAGAGAAGAATGGGAGAGACAGGCAGGCAGAAAGTACAAGAATGAGAAAGAGAGAGGGGAAAAAAAAGGGAAATAGAGATAAAGAGCAAGATAGAAATAAAGATAAGAATAAGAGACAGAGAAGGAAAGAGCAAGAAGGAGAGATATTGTAAGAGAGAGAGGGAGAAAGAGTGGTGTACCAGCAACATTTTCTGGATAAATTATTAATGCCCTGCACTTTAGAGGTCAAACTCTCTCTCCCTCTGTTCACTGTGCTTTAGTGGGTAAATAAACAGGAGGAAACAAAGGATACACACACACACACACACACACACACACACACACAAACTTTTTTTTTGTTATTAGTGAAGTTTGCACTTTGATCCTCAGGTATAAACAGGGTTTGAATGACTGCCAAGATTGGGTTCCCCCAGTTAACATTTGGACCTCCACTAGAGGTAAAAAGCAGCAATTCAAGGAATTGAAACCCTTTATTTATCCTCCTTATGTGTGATTGTAAATCGAGTCCACAAAATAGCCACACCCAATGGATTGGGAGAAATATGGCATTTTCTTATATTTTTCCATATAAATACTATTCATTTTCATTGAGGGCCAAATAACTAAATGTCAAGGTCTTTGAGGGACAAATAATAACTGAACATCTATTCTAAAAGGGCAGCCATAAAATCTACATTGTAAAATAATTAGTTTATAATTAGTTGTCCTCTTTTCCTTTATTCACTTTCCTTTTCTGACAACGCTTAACAGCGACAAGCTAGCATGCAATCCTTCAGTTATGAATGACTAGCTGTTTACTTGAATTAGTTTGCTGCCACCTAGTGGAAGCATGGAGAATTTTTTCATGTTTCATGATAAAGGTTAATACAGAGAATGTACGATAATCATGTATTCTGAAAGCTCTCACTTCTGTCCTGATATTCTGCCAGTGGGTCACATGATCTACACACTTTGTTGATACTTTGGGGGTCACAAGGATCCTGGGACATAACCACCCACAAAGTTTTAAGTACTGTTTCTAGTTGTGATGCTCTACTTCTGTATCCCTCCATGTCCCTCCATCTCATTTTCTTTTTGTTAAATAAACATACACTCCATTACCCTGAGGCCCAAAAATTAGCATGGGACTCTTATTAAAAATTACATAAGACAGCATAAACAGTAACAAATATGACTGAAAGATAAGATCAACAAGGTGTCATGAAATACAAGGAAGAAAAGATTAATAAAATATTTAAAAAACAGAGCAAGGGGGGCACATTTGCTGTGTGTACAGGACGCATTAATAATTCAGCACTCAGGAACGGAAATGGACCGGAGGGACTACACTAAACCTCTCTCTCTCTCTCTTTCTCTCTCTCTCTCTCTCTCTCTCTCTATTGCTCTTCCTCTCTTTCTCTATCCACCTCATGCATGAATAATATGGCCAAAATAATCTTTTTCTAATCAAAGCAGCTAGTCATGAAAGCATCCCTGTTATGCTCTTGTTAGCATTGGTCTCAGGTTTAGAAGAAAATCTGAGCGAAAGAGTGTTGGGGCATATATCTCCTTATTTCTCTTCCTGTGACTGTGATACATGATCTCTTCAGTTTGGAAATGCTCCTTCCTTGTCATAACCACACACACACAGACAGACACACAGTTTCCGTGCCAATTACGCATCCTTGGCTCCTAATGAATGCTTTCATATCGCACTTGAACTCATAACTGATGCTGGTGAGGAGCAACGTACATTTTTCTCTTCACTCATGGATCTTTCCAGCATCAAACTCAGACGACGCATTAAAGGGGCATATTTCTGTTTTAGTTTAATCCTTAATCAGTGAGCGTTTGTTTTGGAGTTTTGAAATAGAAGACGGGTGTAATGGGTGCATTTGGCGGTGCTTATGAAAAGTGATATGATTTTGTTATTTCGGCAGAAGGCGTCTGCCTTGAAAAACATCTCGAACTGAACGCATGCTGGAATGCTGTGGAGATCGAGGAAACTACTGAATTTCAGGAAGGAGGTGAGATCGGACCTGAGTGATGGATGTTAGACTGAAATAAATGCTGATGTCAGAGGGACAGCGCTACTGATGGATCAAGAAGTACAAAGCGCATGGTGCAGATTAAATGACAGTTTCTATCACATGGAGCTCTGACACACAATGCGGTACGTGTGTGTGTGTGTGTGTGTGTTATGCTGTGATTCAACCTTGCACAATAAATAGATTTTTTTTTCGAGAGGTGGAGTTATGCAATACAGCTTTAATATCCAATCAAATCAAGATTTTATCAAACAGTTGGCCTATGGGACATGGTTTAGGCCCCTTCCACCCAGATAGCATAGGCAATTTTTACGTACTCAGCATGAGGCCCTGATTTAGCACATTCTACATCTTTACAAGCAAATAGCAAGCACTCAACGTACTCAGAAGTACCCCTCCGCCATTTTTGCATTGTGAACAAAGACACTTGCATGCAGAGACAAAGTAAACACCCACTAAATTTGAGAATCCCCTCCCCCCGTCTAACTGTTTGCCGCACGGTGATTCGTGACAGAGTCGTCTTGTGACCTTGAATACCTTTTTGGTGTTGTTGCTCATTACCATGAGTAAAATAAATAAAGATGAAATAAAATAATGATATATCGCTCATCTCATTTCTGAACTGCTTTATCCTTTATTAAGGTCGTGGGGGGGCTGGAGCCCTTCCCAGCAAACTCCAAATGTGGAGTGTTCCCTGAACAGCTCACCAGACCATCGCAGGGCAACAGAGACATACAATCATTCACAATCACATTCAGGTAAACGAGAATATCCAGTGTCTTTGGACTAAGGGAGGAATTCGGAGAGCCCTGAGGGAACCCATGCAAGCACAGGGAGAACATGCAAACATTCATTTATTTACTGAACCGCTCATTCCTATTAGGGTTGTGGGGATGCTGGAGCCTATCTCAGCCGACTGTGAGCATAGGCAGGGTACACCGTCCATCACAGGGCCAACACACACAACCATTCACACTCACACCAAGGGGCAATTTGGAACAACCAGTTAGCCAAATGTGCAGGTCTTTGGACTGTGGGAGTAAACTGGAGTACCCAGAGGAAACCCATACAAACATGAGAAGAACATGCAAATGTTCTTGCTGTGAGATGGATGTGCTAACCACTACACCACCGCGCCACCCACTGTGATAAAGAATAATATGAATTCTGTTACCTTTTTTTGTCATTATTAATTTATATTTTTACTAATTATTCATTGATATAAAAATATTATTACACATTTTTGTAATATATATTTAAAAAATTGTCCTTGTCCAATGTGTGTGTGTGTGTGTGTGTCTGTGTGTTTGTGCTTGTACATGTACTACATATTGAGAACCAGAATTCTATTGCAGCCAACAGAGTGAGGTCATTTTGGCCATTGAAGATATTTTGGCTGGTCCTCACTTTTTAAAGGGGTCTTTGAGGACTAAGGCTTGGTTTTAGGGATCAGGTTAGAATAAGGTTTAGGTTGGGGTTGGGGTAAAGATTGGGGTTTATTTTTAGTTGTGATGATTAAGGTTAGGGTAAGGGACTAGGGAATGCATTATGTCAGTGAAAAGAGAAGTACAAGATGGTGTATGTGTGTGTGTGTGTGTGTTTGTGTGTGTGTGTGTGTGTGTGTGTGTGTGTGTGGTGGGGGTTAAATCCCTGTGATCGGCTCAGGTTGTATGACGCAGTTACTCTGTCCCAGAGTAATGCAATTACTCCAATTACCCTTCTAAATCTCCAGGGTCACCCTCCTGTCATTTTATCCCTGCGTTTCTGAATATAAGTGCACCCCCACTCTCATCACACTCCATTGAGAGTTTCACATATCCTTTCATTCATATACCGCATAGTTTTACGGAAACCTTTTGCTTACTAAATCTAGCATAGCAAAAAGAGCATGACATGCAGTATAGCATCAATTCCTCACAGTCTCTCATAGAGTTAACCATAGACAGGGGATGACATTATAACCGGGATCTCTCTTAGAAGCGTTTTAAATCGAGGGGGTGGGCATAAAATGGAATTACGCCTCACTTCAGTGCCCTCTAATCAAATAGAGAGCGGGCGGGAAAAAGAGCAAAAGAGAGAGAGATCAGGGTGGAAAGAGATTCAGACAGCCAGAGAGCAGAGAGCCAGAGCTGTTGCAAATGAATTACGTGTGAAGTACTTAGAAGAGCATCTCCGCCGTTGCGTCACAAGCCAAACTTTTAAAGTCCATTTTATTGATCTGCTGATTTACAGATAGAGAGACTGGAACAATTTAATCCACGTCTGCACTTAATGTTAGGTTATACAGTTCATGTATGCATCTTTTAACAAGTACCTATAAAAGCATTAAGTGGGCTCTATCACCGGATGTGAGTTAGATGTGAATGTCTACTTTTAAAAAGTTAACGCCAAGTTTTTTATTGAGTTTATCTTTCCATCACAAGACACCCACCAACCTGGGAAGGAAAAACCAAGCATGTTTGTGCTCCAGGGCATCCAACTGCGTTATTTTTGTTTGTTTGTTTGGGGTATTTTTTTGTTGCGTTCCACAAAAGCCCTGCCTGAGACACAAAGTGCAGTGCTTGAATTTCATCAAACGGGATGAACACCATCAGCAGGTTTGGCGATAAGGCACATGATACACCCATGTGCTAACCTTCACTCTTCTAGGAAGGCTTTCCACTAGATTTTACCCAAATCTGTGGCGGTTGGTACAGTGGAGATCCTCGACAAATATCTCCAAACTCGGTTGGCATTACAAACAGAGACTCCTGTAGAAATCTCAGTAAAATTCTGAAAAAAATCTATACAACATCCCAATATGGTCAAGCACTAGATATCACTCTGTTGGACTGTTATGCATGTTTTCATGAAGGGTGCCTATAATTTTAGTCTGTAGCAACACTGCAGATAATGTTGATCATCCTGATCTTCTTCTTTTTCCTTATCGGTGCTGTCCATGTTGACCAATCACCGTCACCAAGATGGATAGTGGCACTGTTCAGATTTGTTGAAAGCCGAAACCTGAGATTGCAAAATGTCCATGACGACCAGCACAAACGTCTCTCTTGTCTCTTGGCATCAAGCTGTCTAGGATGTGTGTGATAAGACATGATGTGCTTTTAGTGAGCCTGTAGGATGTGGGATGTGATCTCTTCGGAAGTGAAAGTGATCCCAGTTGTGCTTTTCGCCCATCAGAAAGCACTTTGGCGTACCACAGCAGTGTGGATGCATCGTGTACAGCAGACACAACAAAGTCACATGGGCTGCGGTAAACAGAGTACCACTAATCATATTATAGATTTAGGCACTGCCCAAAAAGCAGAGCTCCCGATTGATATCTCTATTGATAGGAAGCCGATCTTGTTGAAAGTATCCACCGTGGTTTTCTTTCCAAACAAATACCTGGTTTAAAAAGCATGGACATATTCATGGTTTTCACAACAATGGTCTATGTTTAGCAGACATGGTGTTGGGTGCTGAGTGGAAATGGACCCACCAAAAACATCAATCTTTATGGGTTACCAGATCTTCTTGCTACTAGAGCGCAGCTATTATTTTATACGCAAGAATTAATACTTCAGTATCTTCAGTGCAAATTATTTGGTTCTTACCAAGATAAAAAACAACTTAGATTTAGAAGTGTTATATAATTTATCTTGTTTTAAAAGTTAATTTCTTATTTTAACTTTACCCTATAAACATCTTAATCCAAGAAATCTTTGTCAAGTGAAATTATCTGTCCATGCAGCAGATTTCATTCAGATTTCTTGAATTAAGATTTTTAAATCTAGAAAGAAGATTATAGTGTAAAGTAAGAAATTAACTTTTAAAACAAGATAAATTATCTAACACTTGTTGAATGAGTACTGATGTACTGGGTCAGTTGGTGATCTTCTGACGTTGGTTACCAAGTTTAGTCTCATTTTTATTTCTAGTTTATATTATTTTCCAAACACAGGGATTCCACCAACAACAGTTTAGCACATAAAGCAGAAAAAATGTTTCGCAGATCGAAACAACCCACTCGGACAAGGAAGAGTCAATCGAAGGCGACACAGATAGCCACCCTGACACCGGGGAGCTGCAGGTGGACGCGACTCTGGCTAATCTGCAAACGTTACTGCAAGAATTGCGAGAGTTTTGACGTGAAAGTGCAGACACTCTCCATGATATAAGAGGAGACATTAAGGCAACCGACAGCGGAAGTGATATCGGTTTCTGTATAAGGAAAATAAAGTCTATGTGGGCCATGACTCTGCTCCAGAGACCTTAAGGAAGCGCCAGGAACACGCTGAGGCAAAGTAGGTGCTGAGGGAGAACAAGCTATGGTTCCCTTTTCCATTCAGGATGAGGGGGTTTTCTGACCTTCTACAAACATGCAACCTTTTGGTCATTTAAAGGAGGGCCCTCCACAAACAAGTTTTTCAAGGATTGTTTTATTTGTGTTAGTTATGTTATTGATCTTTTTTTTGAGTGTGTGTGTGGGGGGGGGGTGTTGTTGTAAAATGGTAGGTGTCCTTTAAATTTTAATGGAAAGAAACAACGTACCACTTAGGTTGGCTTCTTATAATGTGAAGGGTGTCCTTAACCCAGCGACACTGATATCGGCGAGGGTAACTTTTGAAAAGATGATAGAAATCATAGACAAGGATTGAAGGTATTATATGGTTGTAAACTGAAGGGATCAAAAATCACTTTCTTAATACACCTCCTGGCATGACGTGTGGCTTCTGTAGGCACATTTTTGATGTAATGATTACAAAGGCACAGGGAATGGTCATTTGTGGAGGTGACTTTAATATGAGACCTAACTCAAAGTGATATGTGTCAAGACCAACTCACTCGCTGAATATCACAGTATAAAGGTGGGACAGGCGCTAAGATAGATGGGTATCTGTGATGTGTGAAGAGAGTTCAATTCAACATCCAGAGACGACACTTTGTACTCCTCACCACACGAAACTTACTCAAAGCTCTTGGTTTTGTAAGGATGTGCAAAATTGGAACAATGGATTTATTAGATCATAGCCCGGTATACTTGGATTTAAATTTAAGAAATGATAAAAATACATTTACCTGGAGGCTTAACTTAAATGTACTCAGCGGAAAAATTAAGGTAAAAATAAAAGGAAAGTTTTTCTATATCTGTCTGAGAATGATAATAGGGAGGTGTCCGCACTCGTGGTATGGGATGCTGGAAGGGCCGTTTTAAGAGGGAGAATTATTGCAAAATTGGCTCTACAACAGAGGCCCAACAGATTGAATATAAAATTGAATACCCTAGAAAAAGAGTGAGGAAATTTAGAAAGACAATGCAAAAAAAGTTACCCAATTAGACATTACTCAAAAAAATGTGAAATTAAAAACCAGGTAAAGGAATTTTACGAGAAGAAAATAACCTTTGGGAAACAGAGGTATTATGAATTTAGTAGAAAGGCAGCTTAAAAACCTGGCATATAACAAGCAGAGAGAGCTGGGCATAAAATTAACGACCCAATAACCAAACAAGTGAAGCATGACTTCCAGGAAATTCTTACTTGTTTTGAAAAGTATTATAAGAATCTATATTCCCAGAAGGTCCATGAGGGGAGCGAATCCTTGCTTGCCTCACTTAACCTTCCAACAGTTACAGAGGACCAAAATATAGTCTTAATAGCCAAGGTGACCATGGAAGAACTGCAAAAGGCAATTTCAAGACCCAAACCAAATATATCGCCGGGCTCTGATGGGTTTACATCGGAATGGTATACAACATTTGGTGACTGTCTATCTCTATTATTACTGACAACATTCACTTGGGTCCTGGAGAAAGGAGAGATGCCTCCATCCCATAGGGATACCAAAGGATGGGAAAGATAGGACTAATTCTACTAAGCTCCGTCCAATTAGTGTTTTGAATAAGGATTACAAAAATTTCACATCAATTCTAGCAAAACGTTTAGAAATAATACTTCCTGATAATATATAGGTAGATCAAGCAGGTTTTATCAAACAAAGACAAACACGGGATAATGTTAGGAGGATATTACACATAATTATTAATATAATTAAATATGATTTAGAAGCTGTTTTGTTGGGGTTGGATGCAGAAAAGGCATTTTACTCTGTTGATTGGCTTTTCCTGTGTAAGGTACTAGAGAGATTTCAGTTTCATTTCATCTCATAGAGAGATTTCAGCATTATATGACGGACCATCTAAAATACGGAATAATGGAGGATTATCAAATTTATTTAAATTAGAAAGGGGTGTCGACTGGGCTGCCCTATCTCTCTGCTCTTATTTGTTATTTTTATACAGCCTCTCACTTAGTGGATAAGACAGAACGAGCAGATAAAGGGGATCAGAATGACTCATGGAGAAGATAAAATTGCCTTGTTTGCAGATGACATCTCGATATACCTGGGACACCCATCTACTTCCCTTCAAGAATTGCTCTCAATCCTGCGGGAATATGGATTATCTTCAGGATATGAACTTAATACCCATAAATCCCAAATTTTGACATTTAATTATTTCCCTAGCCAATCAATTAGAGGGGAACTTGAAGTCAATTGGGATTTAAAGTGAATTAGGTGTCTAGGTGTGAATATTTCAAATGAACAAAACATGATGTTATCAGAGAATGATGACCCCTTCATTTCAAAAGTTAAATCTGATCTATCTAGATGGGACCAAGTGCCATTCTTAGGACAGCAATAAAAATGGATTTGCTTCACAGATTACTATATCTATTCCAAAACATACCAGCAGAACTTTCCAAGGGAAAATTACAAATTTAGACAAATTAATATCATTGATTCATGGCAGGGGAAGAGGCCAATAATTTGTTATAGGACTCTTCAGTTAGCAAAAGACAAAGGAGGCCTCTCCCTTCCGAACATCAATAATTCTAGCAAGCAGCTCAATAAAATTTTTGGTTACAATTTGCAATCCTCCTATAATGCTAAATAGAAAGAGATTGAATTTCAGATGATATCCCATTATAAGCAATCATAATGGACAGTGGGCTGGTTGATCACCTCGAAGACAAGAACCCGTGGATAAAGATACCATTTAGGATCTTCCACAGGATAATCAGTGAGAGTTTTTAGATGGATAGGATATGACACTGACATTTTACCAAACAGAATGGACACAGGCTTTAAATATTGGGCTGATAAAGGGTTAACAAAACACAGTGACCTCTATAAGGGGTGCACACTGAGGCAATATCAAGATCTTAAAAAGTTTCCGTTTGACTAATCTGGATTTTTATGCATTTTTGCAACTTAGGTTTTATGTAGAGAAAACAATTAACCGAGAAGAGTGGCAGCTAATATATATATATATATATATATATATATGTGTGTGTGTGTGTGTGTGT
>JBCNYG010000011.1:3722511-3733046 GCA_039654305.1 Porochilus rendahli | reverse complement strand
TGTCGCTGTCAAGTGTTGTCAGAAAAGGTAAGTCAGGAATGTCAGACTTATTTTTTTACTGAGGGCCTCATCCCAACATTTCTAGGTCACAAAGGGCCGAATAATCACTGAACATCCATTTTAAAAATTGTATGAAATAAAATCTGCATGGCAAAATGTTTAGTTTATGTATCTGTTCTCTTTTCCCTTTTCACTTTTCCTTTTTTTAGAACCCAATCTTTCTTTGGTCATAACCGTTTATTTGAAATAGGTGGAAGGATGCTGAATTACATTTCATGGCAATGGTTGATGCAAAGAATGTATGCTAATCATATTCTTAAAAACCTCTTACTGGTCTGGATTTGACATTTGTGAGTTTGGTAAATAAAGAAAAAAGGGTCAGATGCCTAAACTAATAATTTTGTCATGCCGATTTCATGGTTGTCCTTTTTACATAAATGTTCAGTGATTATTTGGCCATTGATGACCAAGAAATTCAATGATGTGGCCCACAATGAAAATGAGTTTGACACCCCTGATCCACTATATGTTGCAGCCCATAGATGGATCTGACAAATAAAAGAAGAAAATGAGCAGTATGTGGTCTTCAAGACCCCGCCCCGCAGACCCTGGGGTGTTGGGATGTCTCTCTCTTTTAGTCACAAGTAGTGGCGTGCTTAAAGCAGCCAGGGGCCATTTCTGACAATCAGACGGAAACGCAAAATCTTTATCAGTTTACACATGCTGTAGCAGTGAATGGTTCAGATTCCTGCTCAAGGTGGTGCTTTAACCCTTTTTATTTTGCTTATTATTTATATATATATTTTTTGTTACCTCCAGGGTAACTCACTGCTCTTCCTGCCCAACGTCCTGAAGGTCTACTTAGAGAACGGCCAAACCAAAGCATTTAAATTCGAACCCAAAACCACTGTTAAGGTACGGACGGGTTATAATAATTTGTTTTTTGCTGCGTGAAGGGAATTATTCTTTAAAAAATAAACCAAGGATGGTTTCAGATTCAACTGCTAGCACTTAAAAGTCAGTTTAAACAGATATAAAGCTGAAACAGTATTATGTTTTCCCTATTCCATTATCACAAGTGATCAGATTAAGGTTATTTGATATTTCTACCACATTGTCGTCAAGCTAAAATGTAATTACAGCACCAAAACAAAATAATTAGGAAATCGGAGTGATTCACATTCTAAGCCTCTTCTCTGTGTCTTTTTAATCCTGGTTTCTTCCCCACTAGGACATTGTGATGACTCTGAAGCAGAAGCTGTCCATATCGCGCATTGAGCACTTCTCTCTGGTGCTCGAGCAGCAATACAGCATCACTAAACTCTCTCTGCTGCACGAGCATGAGCTGATTCACGAAGTAAAACACACAAACACATCATTCTCTTTGTACAGTAAAAAGTGTGTCCTGTTCTAGGTTCAGATCTTACACAGTTCCCACTAACATATTTGTTTTTAATGTGGTTAATTTCAGGAAGACACTGTTAGTAAGCAGCTAATGTCTGCTGTGTATAAGCTAGCTAATATGTGTAGTTTAGCTATGTAGGTCTTTAGTTTTATGTAGTAGCACTAAATTGTCAGGAATATGAGCTTTTACCTTAGATGTGTTGAAAAATTACTATGAAAAGGCTAATTTTGTATAAACAAAATTGCACATTGAATGATTAGCGTCAGACTATTAGCTAAGCTACTAAGTTCCATGGCTTTCATTTTGAATTTGTAAACATGGTGAGCATGATGGTGACTGGGTGTAGTGTGTGTGTCTGTGTGTGTGTATAGGTGGTCCGGAAAAGAGAGACTCATGACTACCGGTGTCTGTTTCGTGTCTGCTTCATGCCCCAATATCCCCAAGAGCTACTGGAAGAAGACCCCGTAGCCTTCGAGTATCTCTACTTACAGGTCTGTTTGAATTAAAATTTTTATCGATCTACAGGAAGATATACAAATTTATTCTTTCATTCGTTCATTTGCTAAACCACTTTTCCCTTTATCAGAAGTGTTGGGAGGCTGGGGCCTTTCTCAGCCGACTCTGGGCCAGCTCACATGCCCACTGCAGGGCCAACACACATATAAACACACACACTTATTCCTGGGGCAATTTGAAACAGCCAGTTAGCCTGATGTGTATGTCTTTCGACTGTGGGAGGAAATCAGGGTACCCAGAGGAAACCCATGCAAACATGGGGAGAACATGCAGACTCGATGCTAATCACTACGCCACTGTGCCACCCAGATCCACAAATTTAGTGTTTCTTTCATAGATGTTACAAGATGCTATAGTTGGCTTTGGTGGCTCTAGAATACCATATATGTTAAAATCCAGTAGGAATACTGTATGATGATGCCATGGGTAGCAGTAATCCTCTGAGATACACATGTAGGCACGTAATTCTACTCTTCTTTGCAAATCAAATTCAAATTCAATTTTATTTGTCACATACAAAATCATACACATTACAATATGTAGTGAAATGCTTGTCATGACTGTCCTTGTAATGATGGCGCAAGAATGATAGACCCAAAAGCAAGACAGACACACAGGATATGCGAAAACAAGGTTCCTTTATTAAACGACTCAGAAATAAGGTACTACGACCGTGTAAGTACAGTGGGCTGGTTCGTAATGCTATGACGACACAAGACGATCTGGCACTGGAGCCGGAGAAACGCGGGGCTTTTATCCTGGGGCTGTGATGGGGCTGTGATGAATGGGAAGAGAGCAGAGATAAACATGAAACAGGCATGACACTAGGATCTCACAGTACCCCCCCCTGACGGGCCATCCCCTGATGGGCCAGGTGTGTCAGGATATTGGTTGTAGAACTCGTCGATAAGTCTCTGGTCGAGGATGAAGCCCGCAGGTACACAGGAGCGCTCCTCAGGTCCATAGCCCTCCCAGTCAACTAAAAACTGTCTCCCCCGACCCCTCTTGCGTACCGCCAGAAGCCTCTTGACTGTGTAGACAGTCCTCTGTCTACCATCTTGGGCGGTAGCGGGGGCTTGTTGGAGGGCACCAGAGGGCTCTCACGGACCAGCTTGAGCTTGCTGACGTGGAAGGTAGGATGCACTCGGAGAGACTCCGCACAGAAAAACACACAAAGACAGGGTTAATAACCTTGGAGACTGGGAATGGACTGGGAACCAGTTTCCTGGTTGAGACATGTAGGGAAAGGTCCTTGGTGTACAACCAAGCCTGCTGACTGGGGGTGTAGGTCGGTGCCGGTCAGCGATGCTGATCCGCTGCAGTCTTCATGCGTGCTTGTCCCCTGAAGAGCATTAGCCTGGCCGCAGCCCAGATCCTACGGCACTTCCTAACCAGGGCCAAGGGAACCCTTACCTCTTCCTTGTGAGGTTCTCACTCCACATAGACTGGTTCTGCACCACCTGTCATCTGAGGCAGGTCTCCAGTTCCTGATTCAGTCGCTCCGTCTGGCCGTTGGATTCAGGATGGTAGCCGGAAGATAGATTGACGAAGGCCCCAAGGCAGCAACAAAACTCCTTCCAGAAATAAACTGGGCCCACGATCCGGGACGACATCTGTGGGGAGACCATGGTTCCAGAAGACCTAGAAGTAGAATGTAATGATCATGTGTAGGGTAGGTCTACAAAGTCCAGGTACTAGTATTCTGGCTGAGGGCCCGAATGTCCTGCAGGAAGAAGCTCCTCCTCATTCGCTCAGTGTCCGCTTTCAAGGAACGGAAACGTTTCCCTGATTGTAACAGAGAGAAGAGTCCATTGTTGTGATGACTGAGGTCCTTTGTTATCTTCCTGGCCTTGGTCCAGCACCGCTTGTTGTATATAGTGTCCAAATCAAGATGCTTGACACGGATTATACACTCTGCTGCACCAACACCCTCTGGAGAGCTTGCCTGTCCTGTTTCATTCTGTTTCCAAACCAGGTTGTCAGACTTCCCATCAGGATGCTTTCAGTGGTGCTGCCGGACCTTCTTCATCAGGGTGTTAACATGATCAGCTATGTACTAGAAACTGTCCACTCTCTCCACTGGGGTCCCATTGATAATCAGGGGCTGGTAATTCCCTCTCCTGCTTTGAGCTGAAGTCTACTATCAACTCCTTATGTGACGTTCAGGAAGGGATTGTTGTCCTGGCACCATAATTTCAGGTTTCTAACCTCCTAGCGCTGTGAGCTGCAGCCTCGAGGCTTGCATAAAAGTTGTTTAGCCCATCTGCCCGAGAAGCGTCTGCATTCACCAATCTGGAAGATGGTGTTTTGTAGTCCCTGCCACAGACTCCTAGAGCCACTCTGTTGAAATTGTGACTCTAGTTTATGTCCATATTGCTGTTTCACCTCTTTCACCACTCTGCGCATGTTGTAGGATGTGGTCTTACAAAGCGTCCATGTTTCCACTGGCAAGCCCTGTATTACACGCAGCCGAACAGGATCTCAGAGGATCACAAACGGATTTATCCATCCACGGCTTCTGATTCGGAAACTTCCTGATGATAGTCTTCTCAACTGTGTCATCTACTAGTTTCCCAATGAATCCCACAACTGCTTCCATAAACATGTTAATGTATCAGAGCTGTGCCAGAACATGTCAAACTGCGTCATCCAGAGTGTCCTGCAGAGTGGTCACCAATCGGTCTGTTCAGCGTGGCACCATCCTCTGAGCTGAAACTTCCTGCTTGAGCCTTTGTTTGTATTTTGGCATGAGGAAGATGGTGGCGTGGTCAGACTTCCCAAACGAAGGGCGAGATTGTGCCTTGTAGCTGTCTTTCACTGTTATGTAGCAGTGGACCAGTGTCCTTTCACCCCTGGTGGGGCAGCCGATGTGCTGTTAAAAGTTTGGCGCTGTGCTTTTGAGGTTGGTACTGTTAAAGTCCTCCACAATAAGCACATTTCTTATGTGTTTATAATATAGAGCGTGAGCGATGTCCTGCAGGAGAGGTTTGCAGTGGAGATGAAGTGTAACACAGCGCTCCGACTAGCTGCTCTGCACATACAGGAGAGACTTGCCAGCACCGGACAGTCTCCCAAAACGTCGCTAAAGACCATTATGTAAGTCTCACACATTACACTTATGCAGTGGATCATGTAAATCATTTGTGAGTGTGAGAGTGTGTGTGTGTTCTGGTGTCAACAGAAAGGACTGGGGCATCGGAAGCTTTGTCTCGAGCACCCTGCTAAAGAACATGAGAGAGAAGGACTTGAGAAAAGCCATTAATTTACACATTAAAAAGATCCTTTTACAGGAACACAAGCATAAGGTGGGTGTGGAGAAGGGGAAGGGGGTGTTTGAGTGCTAAAAACGTGTTTATTGAAACGTTCCCTAAGGTATTTGTATTGCATCTTCAGACGATGTCAGTAAACCAGGCCAGACTATACTATCTGAGTGAGATGTCTGAACTCAAATCATATGGAGGAAAATCCTTTAGTGCCACCATGATGGTACGAGCTCTTCTCGTCCTCTCTTTATCACGAACATGACTAAAAATACAGAAATTATACAAAAGAACTAGACTCCAATGGGCGTCCTACAAACTTCTCTTCCCATCTCTTCATCCAGCTGCAAGATAGGGAGTCTACAGTGAGCCTGTTGGTGGGGGCGCAATTCGGGGTGAGTCAGGTGATCAATCACAAGCTGAGCATCATGACCACGCTGGCAGAGTTCAGCAGCATCACCAGGGTGGAGTTGGAAACTGAGTCGGAGCGTGTTAGCCTGGTCAAGATCTACATGCAGGACATTAAGGTACATACTATACTGTAGGTGCATTCAAAGGGATATGCTGTTACAAGACATACTATACATTACAGTTACTCTTTCTTTTCCTCCCACAGCCCATTACATTGCTGCTGGAGTCAGTGCCAGCGAAGGATTTGTCATGTCTGATAGCTGGTTACTGCAAAGTTTTCATAGACCCTCAGATCTGTGTGTTCCCCTGGACAGACGAATCAAAGAGTCACCGGGTATCTACAGAAGAAGGTGGGAAGCCATACTCTTTAAGTTAATAATACATACAGGAAAGTAGAAAAGTGACTTTTTTTATCTTGTGTTAGTTTTGTAAGAGTCTGAGCAATGGCTATTTTAAGTCATTTTAGTTTTGAGTTTCTGTCATGCACTTTTGTTCAAAATCAATAATGCGAACTTGCAACTAGAAAACCAACTAAGGGATTAAAATATGGATTCGAGTCAGGAGAAAGAGTTTTGACATTTGAACGTACACTCACACCTCAGAAGCTCCTCCTCCCTACGACAACCATCACCAGTTTTAATAACCATCCTTTCCTCCTTAGTTTACACCTCCACATCCGTCAGCTAGGTATTTAGAGCACTTCCACATGTTCACTGTGCTGTAAAGTGCTATAAGTCCCATCCATTCACTTTTTTGCTGAACCGCTTGATCCCACTTGTTCCCACACCGCTTGATCCCACACGTTGCAGGGAGGCAGCTGACTCTGCACAAAGGCAGCGTACAGCCTGAACAGCTAGTCCATTGCAGGCCAACTCACAAACATTCACACTCATACCTGAGTATGCATCACGCATGCAGAAAACATTCCACTCCACACAGAAACACCCTCGCCGAGCCCAGGACTCGAACTATAAAGTGAACATGCTAACCACTATGCCACCATGCCACCTGTGCTCTCAATCCCAAGACTTAGAATTTGCCACTTTCAGAAAGCTATCACCTGACTGCCAGTTCTAGAGATTGGGGTGAGACTTTACCTCATGATAGCCGAACACAATCAGGTAATACACCAATGGCGCAAACTCAAAATTGAACAGTGTGAGAGATTAAGAAACAATGTATATCTTTATTTGTATTGAAGTCTTATGTAATATCCTGTACTGGAGATAATAAGAACCACTAAACTAAAAAAATATATATATTTTTTTATATATATACTGAATAGGTTATGTATCAAGATGCTGTAGCGACTCTGAAGACTCAGAGGTGGATGCCCTGCTTGTTCACACTACAAGCCCTACCCAGATGGATTCGACCACCATTTTGGTCAATAGTCAAGTTATACAGCAAGAGGATGAAAAAACCAACAGTGAAGAAGTGGAGGATGTGGAAGACAAGTGTGAGAAAGAAAGTGTTGAAAATGAAGCTGGAGAAACAGAGAAAGTTAAAGCAGAGGAGCAGATTGAGTCTGTGCATGCAGATGAAGAAGAAACAGCAAACCCTATTCCAGAAAACAATGCTCTGTTGGAAGAAACCAAGGAGAATGAACATGAGGCCAAGAAGGAAGAGCCACCATGTGTCATCATTGTGGAGGACCCACCATCAGAGGCATCAGATTCACTACAGACAGACTCCCGCTTTGTAACCAGCATGTCCAGCGACTCCATGGATGCTTTAGAGGAGGATGAATTTTTGACCTACTTCTCCACTAACTGTGTCAGCCAACTGAATGGAAGGGACCATTCCCTCCACGTTGATACTCTTGAACCCTATCCGAGCCAACCAGATTGCCACGACGGTGATTTCCATGATGATCTGTGTTCCTTTGACTTCCCTGTCAATGATGACGAATTCTTATTTCACGCTGCCCTGTCTAGCATCGCAGACTGTCTGCCCAGTCCCACCGAGGCTAGCGAGGACGAATATTCCGAGCGGGGATTTGATGACGATGAACAAGAGGCACCAGAGGATGTTTTCGACAGCATTGAGCCTCCTAATGGACAGTGTGTGTTTACATTTAACCAGGGTGATGCACGACAGTACTACAACATCTGCTCGAATGTCACACCCGATAGTGCTCAAACCCAATCAAGAACAGATTCTTCTCACCATACTCTTCAAGAAAACCAAAAAAAAGCAGCAAGAGATATCGAGTCTGTGCCTATTATTTTGCCTCCTCCTGGTTTTGGGGACAGTAGCTCAGATGATGAGTTCTTTGATGCTCAGGAGAAATTTGTTCCTGAAGAACCTTTGTCAGCACCAATGCCTAAAGGTATGTTCCCATTTTGTAATCTAATTTATATGAATTTGTGATTTTGAAGTGTTGAAGTCTGGCATATACAATATTTTTACTACATCTTACAAAAATCTTGTGTTTATCCATACTTCTCATTTTCCAGAACGCTCTAAAAATTCAAGTGTAAGGAAGCGTACCCTGAGCCTAAGCAGCACTGGCATAAGCAACAGTGCTGGTGAACGAAAGAAGAGAGAAGGAGAGAGTAAAAAGAGACAGGGAAAAGATAAAGAAAAACAAAAGACGGAGACAACAAAAAACGAAGGGCCAAGGTTTCGCAAGAGAAGCCGAAAGCGTCGTTCCTTCATGGAAACGGAGTACACTTCTTTAGTATCATTTCCTGAAAAAGACAGAACAAAAAATTATAATCAAATCCCAAATCATTGGTTGGGATCCAGCCATGTAGGGGAAAGCTATTTCTGTGGCCCGTCAAATCCAAGTTCCTGCCCCACAGCAAATTCTGAAGTTGGGCCAGCACTAGTGGAATCAAAATCCATCACCATGACTAAACTGAGTGGGTCTGGAACCCATCATCTTCTGCAGGGTAACAAATTATCTAAGGCAAATCAGCAAAAACAGCAGGTTATATTGATGGAACCAGATTCCATGGAGTTTAAGTCTGTCACAGAAATCATGTCTAACGCCTCACCTAATATAGTAGCAATACGCACGTCTACAGAGCCTAAAGTAAAAAATAACGCAGTGAGCAGTGCTAACGGACTTGAAGAAGAAGGCGCAGTAGGAGGTGAGGTTAAAAGTTTGCTTGATGGTCACCTGTTTTTTGGCAATCCCAGCAGGTACTGTGGTGATGATGAATTATCTGGGAATTTTCATGACCAAGAATCTATCCAGGATCCGTTGCACCGGAAAAAGAGCTGCTCACTTCCACGATTAGACCAGACACTGCCGTCTGGATCACTTTTTTTGAAAGGCCCAAGTGGATTCTCCACCAAGAGCCCAGGCATGAGCAGGCTTGATGTAGAAAGTCTGGAATGGGACATTCAAAAATGTACAATAGAGCCAAAAGAGAGAACAAGAAGCCAGAGCATGTCTGCACTATCTGACCATTGTGGTCTCTTTTGTTTAACAAAGCACCTTGTCCTTCAAACAGAAGCTGAACCCATAAAAGAACCACATTCTGGTGATACAGGTGGCTCTGATCCATTCGTCCATGAGCTATCTTCTACTTTAAGCTCTGGGCAGCTTACCCAGGAATATATATTCACTCAGTGTTCGTCTGGCATTCTTAGCGATCCCTCTACTTCAACACTACTGGGAAAGATTCATAACTTGCCCCAGTACATGACATGTTCCCAGGAAGGGCTGGCCAGTAAAAGTAGTCTTGTAGATGATACCAAACCAACAAGACGTTTTTCTGAAGATGTGCTCACAGCTGAGGTGAAGTCTGAAGAGATCATGGAGAGTGATGAAGAGTTTGGTCAAGAACTCTCTCAGCCTCCAAAGTCACCCTCAAGCTCTTCATCTCTTGTGGTTACGACGCAAAACCTAAATGGACCATGGGGTGTGGTGACATCACAAGAAATCAGCAGACTTCAAGCAGGAAGCAGCCCTCTTGTTGGTGCACACTCTCAACATATCAATCCCACCAACACCCAACCGCAGGCAAAGCCTGACCTTACATGTAGCTCAGTACTTGCCTCAGTGTGTGAGACAGTAATCGAGAGTGCTGAAACACCAATGGAGGTTTGCGGCTGCCAATCAGCATACACCAACTGCTTCAGCAATGTCTTGAACAGTGGGAGTTTTGATGACGAACTGACTGTGTACGAGTTCTCCTGCAGGACACAGCAAAGCATGCATGAGCCCGTAGCTTTGGTGACATCTATCCCACCCTCATCCCTTTCTGGTTCATCTTCCTCTTTTTCACCTTCCTCACCTCTTCCAGCTTTCACTCGTGTTGTCCTTCCACCTGCTTCTTCCACAGAACTTGGCCCACTTCTGTCACCTCTTGACAACCCCGACTGGTTCCTTCCTGACCCTCATGTAGATGCCATCACCGCCTTACTGGCCCAGCATTACCCCTTACCACCAACAGGCTTCCTGGCTCTGCAAAGAGATGTTGATACATTATTAACTGTCCTGGATGGTGCAATGAAAAACCAAGACTGCTTCCAAGAGCATCCCAGAGACAAATGTGCAGACCACTTTTCTGAAAATAAGCGCAGGCTGCATGTGGAAGCACGAGGGTTTCTAGCTGGCTGTCAGCAGGTAGTGAAGGCCGGGCAAACCCCAGCTGAGACTCTGCAAGGTCTAGCGGACAGCTTTCAGTCACTTGTCCAGCTTTCAGCCATATGCTTGAGTTTTTCAAGCTGCCAGAGATGCCAGGAACGCCACTCTCAAACCTTGTTGGGACTTGCAGATGTTGCTCAGACTTATCAGGAGTTTGCAAGGGCAGCAGAGCGCTTAGGAATGGCAACTGAAAGAAGGACATGCCACGAGCTTAGCATTAAACTCCTGGCTCGCCAGTGTACCGCGCTTACAACCTCAGTTTTTTGCCTAACTCAGCTATTCCGTACACTCACAGCTCTTTGACCTTTGAACAATGTCTTTAAGACATAATTCTGCCAAA
>JBCNYG010000011.1:3684512-3694563 GCA_039654305.1 Porochilus rendahli | reverse complement strand
ATTAGATTAGGGTTAGAGTTAGGGTTGGGGTAAACATTAGGATTATGTGCTTAGTTGTGATGATTACGATTGGGGTGAAGGGATTGACAATGCATTAGGTACTCACAGTGATAGAAATACAGGATTGTGTGTGTGTGTGTGTGTGTGTGTGTGCGCGCGCATTGCTGAACCCAAAATTAGTCTTTGAAGAAGCGATCCTCCACCAGGGTATCAGGTCAGCCTCCCCCAGGATATAGTTCAAATCCTAATCTAATTCCAGGGCTGTGTTTAGGGTCATGTGATCAGTGACGTCTTATATAATTGCTGGAAGTCGGATAATAATCACACATTTTGTCACACATTCCCTATGATTCCCTTTTATACCTCAAAAGATTTATACATAATTGTATCATATTTATTTATATTTGTTTGTTTGTGTATTCATGAATGACACTTTTTTTCTAAAGTTATAGTTACATTGAACGCGGGGAAACGTCTTGTTCTCACGTTCTAGCAGCTATAAACACTCTTTACTTTTTTTTCCCCTCTTTGCTGAAGTTAATAAACTGAAAGGAAAAAAGCGCAGCACGTCGTGCTACCAAGAAACCAGAAACGCGACCTGCGTTTTCAGCGGTTGCCATAGAAACACGGACTGGGGCATTCAGCAGAATGTCAGGAAGTGTTAAAGATGAGTTGTTATAAGGTGGCGCCAGGCCAGCCTCAGGCCTGCATTGGGCCTTGGAGGGCGGGTCATCTCTACCCTTTGCACCCCTGATGATAGGCCTGGGCGGAGCCATTATCAACATGTTTTGTTTGGATTTGTTTGCATGGGATTCAACAGTTACTTGCCAGCATCAGTCATTTTGTATTTTCAAAACTTTAGTCTTTTTTGTGTGTTTGTCTTTATTTGCATAGCATTCCGTCTCATCTGGCTCCACCTTCTTCCCTTCGTTTTACTTTAAAACCCAATGTCGCGTAAACGCAACCCACAAATAAAGCAAATATATGTTGCTCTTAGATTATGTAGCTCTCTGTGTTTTTACTGCTTGAGTGAGTGCTTGCATTAGTGACACCAGCCAAAAGAAACTGCAGAAGAAAGAAAGAGGATCCATAAATAGCGAGTGGCTCTGTTTATCACGGTCACCTGAAACTCCTGCGAGAGGAATCCAGACTCTGTTTTGTTTTTGATCCGACAGCTGTGACCGCCTCACAGCACGAAGGTCGTGGGATCAAGTCTCGGACTCGGCGAGAGTTTCTGTGTGGAGTTTGCATGTTCTCCCTGCGCTTGCGTTGGTTTCCTCCAGGTACTCCGGTTTCCTCTCAAGGCTGTCCGATAGGTATGAGTGTGAGTGTGAATGGTTGTGTGTGTTGCCCTGCGATGGCCTGGCGTGGCTTCAGTCTCTCTGCAACCCTAATTGCGGGATTAAGTGATTCGGCAAATAAGTGATGAGGGAGGGAGGGAGGGAATAAAAGACTCACAGTCGTGTTGTTTGGGTGGTCCTGAAACTTTGAGGCGCTGTCTTCATCTAGTGGGCAGGGTTTTACCAACCTCTGCCAAAACCCAGCTGGACGCAACGGATATCGATTCCCTCACCAAGCACGTACTTTAGAAGTCTTTTATTCCTCTAATGATCTTTTTTCATATTTAAAATTGAAGCGTCGGTACTTTTTATCCCTTTATAGTTGCGTTTTAAGTTGGAACGAACCACTGAATCAGTGTTTCCCTTTCTATCAATTCGTTCTTTCATAACAGAGCACTCATGGAGGGCATCTGCTTTGAGGTGAAAGCCAGAGGTGACTCCTCCCCTTCTTCCCAGCCAGTCCCAGAGGACTCAGGTGACGATGAGGAGGAAGAAGAGGAGGAGATCCAGTACAGCTTAACGCTTGCGGGCTCGTTATCTGTGCACCCACAGACTACTATGGCCATGCTGCCATGGGTGGTGGCGGAGATACGCAGGCCTCGGTTAAAGGAACGGAGCTTCAGCACAAAGATCTCTGGCCCGCAAGCTTTGGAGGTGAGTGAGGGATAAATAACAATGACCCAAGAATGAACATCTGTAAAAGGTTCAGCAAAGGTTTCTCTGGGTTTCAGATACGCGACAGTCCGGTGGTCCTGCAGATCTCGTACTCCTGGGTGCGGTGTGTGTTGGGTGTGGCACGTGCAGGGGATCCATGGGACCCACTGCGGTATACCGTCTTGTTTCAGCAGCGGCCGCATCGTGTCACTAAACTCATCCACAACAGCCGAGAGACGAGCTACTTCGGCTGCCTGGTCCGGGATGAAACCAGCGCTACCTGCTACGTGTTCCGCTGCCATGACGAACACAAGGTACACACACACTCACACACACACACACACACATACACACACATACACACTGAACTTGACCAAATCAAGTTATGTGTCTTTCCAAAATCAAAATGGCTGCCATTAACAACTCTTGAATGGTGAATTTTTTTAGGACATGTGTCACTGAGACATTGTGGGAAATCAGGAACCAAAATAGGAAACAGGAAGTGAGGAGTCTAGGAGGGGGATAGAAGGCCATTATGATGAAATCTCAGACACACACATGCACACGCACACACACACACGCACATACACGCGCACACACACATGCACATACACGCACAAAGCACACAAACACTAATTATCTGCATATTAGTCATCCTCAACACTGCCAGTGATGCCTCAAATGTCCCTTTCAATCTAGCTCTGTGCCAGTGTCAGCGATGACTAATACGATACAAGGGGTTCACTCTTTGTAGGATGCTACAGAATTATTTGCATTTTTTATGCCAGGGTTTAATGTGAAACTACTCAGAGCTCACCCTGCCATTTTTATTTACCTAAAAAGGTTTAACCCATTCTGCTATCCAACTCTGTATGATTTCAAAACACAAAAATGTAGGTCTAGGCCACAGGGCTTTAACTACAAAAGCTAAAACCACTCATATAAAAGATCAAGTAATATATAGATTTATGCACTGAATAAAGCTGAGCTCACCATGAGATTCTTTTGAGCTGTTTCTTTTTCATTGTTTTAAAGGTTTATGCTACTTTTATCAGAAAAAACATCAGAAGCATTGGCAATAAAATACATCTGGATGTATTTCGTTTGGATGTTGTTTTGGTTAAAAAAAAAACAAAAAAACACATGTTGGCACATGTCAAATTCTGGAATCAAATTCCTGCCAAAGAGCAAACAGCCAAATCAGCATCATAGTGCATACCAGCCAATCAGCATCGTTTGCGTACAGACACCGAATGGACTTGGAACATACAAGCAGGCCTCTCATGACAACTTCTTGTTAGCCCCAGTTATTGTCCCAGAAATTATCATGATTAACGATACTATGTTCATAGAACGCTACCGTTAATTTATCCTTTTCAGTGTCGCCACTATTGGCATCGCTCTCTTTGTGTATTGGTCACAATGTTGAGAAAAAACTACGTTTCCCGACCCATCGCCGCCCCGTTCACAACTCCTCCCTCATTCAGACACACAGGAGAGGAAAGCAGAGAGAAAGTCAGCTGCGGTGAAACCAGAAAAATACTCCCAACCTCATTCTTTCTTGTATAAATAAGCACACATTAAGTATGGTGATTAATTGTGGTCAGTATTTGCATCAATCATACAATGGGGTGAATAATCGACTATTGTGACAGGCCTACATACATATAAGCCATCGTGAATAAAGTCAATGCAGTTAAGTTTTTAAATTTTTAAGAATTAAGTTAAGCAGGGAGCTCCACTAATAACAAAGGTGGACAGTTCAACTGCTCTACCTGGTGGTGGACTGAGCTTCACTCCATTCTTAAAACTCCACTGCGCAGGAAAGATTCCAGGACTATCCTTGTGACACAAGAACAACCTGCTTCCTCCTTTTCTTTCCTCTTCCTCTCTCATATCATCCATCCGCACAAGGAAGAACTGGTCGCTGAACACCTGGAATACAAAAGACATGATGCATACAAATAAAGTGAAAACAAATACAAGTATACGAGTAAGAGTGCAGATCTGAGATCAGTGTTGACGCTTATCAGTAGATATAACGTTGCTTTTATATGTAAAAGAGCATTACATGCAATGGCGCGAGATTTTTAAAAAATTTATTTCTTTGTGATCACACATCCTCATGGAAACCACCTGATTTTAATGTCAAAAGACTAAACAAAAACTTCCACACATACCAAGAAAAAAAGGAACTGAATCCCGGACACTAACACGAGATCTATTCTTTTAAACATTTTACTGCATCAGGATACTCTCAGGTTTGAAGAAGAAGGGGGGGGGAGCAGGATCATTCATTTTTGGGCCAGATGGTGCAGCAGTGTCTATGCACCTTTTATGCAGCAGTATTTGTAAATAAGCAGGAATTATACACTTCACCCTGCTGTGTAACAACGTGACAAAGCGAGGGAGTTCAGGAGCGCAGCCGAGGCAGTGTCTGACTGCCTCTGCAGATAAAAAATAGAAAACAAGAGAGCGACCTTTCTGACTGAAGGAGGAGTGCACTGCAAAGCTAAGCGCAAGTCATGCCCTAATGCAGTATAAATACACAACAAAAGAGAAAAGGCAACAGGAATAGAAACAAACAACTGAAACAGAAATGTCGAACTAAATATGTTCAGAGCTGTTTAGGATTAAAATCATAATTATTATTACTAATACTGAGTCTGGGTGGCACAGTGGCATGGTGGTTAGCACACCCACCACAAGGAGCTCCTGAGGTCGAGTCCTGGGCTCGGGTGTTTTTCTGTGACGTTTGAATGCTTAGAATGTGCTTGTGTGGGTTTCCTTAGGGTACTCCAGTTTCCTTCCACAGTCTAAAACCAAACTGACCCTTGATATGAGTACGAGTGTGAATGGTTATGTGTGTCTTTGACCTGTGATGGTCCGGTGGGCTGTTCAGGGCGTACGATTAAGCAATTTGGCAAATGAATGAATAAATGAATGAATGAATGAATACTGAAATCAGAGAACAATCATGTATATTAACCCTCAACATGACACCACAGAATTCACATGTATATTGGACTTCATCCTTACAGATTAACCTGAGATATGTGTGAACATTAACCATACAATAATAAAAACATGGACAGCGCGATCCCATTCAACATAAATAAAGCTTTGATAGCTTTGCCATGATTTCCAGCCAGAATCTGCACACTAGAAGCATTAAGCATGCACTGTAGATACATGGGGCAATGCCGCTCACTTTTCTGTCTAGGTGTAAAGTACCAGACATCGGGCAAATTCTCACTTCATTAACTGTGGTTTCAGGAGGAGCCGATTCATGTATTAAATCAGCAGTCAGCAATGCACGGTGAGTTAAATTTCCACTATTTGGGACACCAACTTCTAAAATCGATCACAAAGATAGTGTGTGATCCTGTTGCCATAGTGGTGGAGGGTAGATAACTAAAATGAAAATATAAGAATAACTAATATATGAATATTAATCAATAAGCAGCTTATGATTAACCACTTGTTAAGTTTGACTGCACTCACCAATATGACAGTCAATCATTTAAATGATGAAAACCACAACTGTGATTGAAATAAGAATACTGGAGCAGTTCTACTAAGACATGCAGCATCAAGCTGTTTGGTTAATTCATGGTTCATTTTATGAATTAATTCTTTTGTAAGAAACAGTCTGTGTTTGAAATAATGCACCAAAGTAAATAATTTCTAAGCTACGATGGAGTGGAAAATCTCACCGGAGACCTTTATTACATCATAAAACCGAAGAACCAATCAGGTTGTAGTAAGCAAATAAAGACCACGCAATACCAAGTAAGTGGGTGGGCCCATGAAGGGTTGTGTGTTCAAAATAGGCATATTCAACCAATTTATATATTTTGATAAGGGTAAAAGTGCACACCATAGGCGGAATGATAAGTGCATGTCACAGTTTAGCTACAGTAGCAGGACAGATATGCATGTCACCTGGGCAGGTGAGTGTTACCTTGGTAACAGTAGCAGGGCTGATGGTGAAAGGCGCAGCTGGATCCACTGCCTCTAGCTTCATCCCTTCAGCAAAGCAGTGTGGTGTTATGGCTGGACGATCCTAGACACACACATGAGAGAGAGAGAGAGAGAGAGAGAGAGAGAGAGAGAGAGAGAGATGTCACACCTACAGCCTTCCTTATATTTTCTTAATATAAATATTCAGAAATTTTCACTTTCAAGTAAGTGATCATACGTCTAAAAAGCACTGGCTCACCTTATAGAACTCCTCACTAATACTCGAATCCTGAGGCTGATTAATAATGACCTGTCTCACTTCGTCCCATTCTTCCTTAGAACGCAACGAAAGTAAAACTGCACACACAAACATAAGTCAAGCAAAAATAATTCTATCAGAGTAAATTAAACGTAAACAACTGCATGACAATATTAATATCCTAAAAGCTCATGTACTATCATCTACCAGCTTACACATCCCATGCTGCACTGATCAGCTAGTTTCTTACACTGCTCACTGTTTACGCCACCCCCAAAAAAGATGATGATGACTGAAAACTCGTCCAATCAACTCTAGAGCAGAACATTTCAATCTGCGGGATTTAATGATATCATTCCTATAGGATGGCAGGGTGGTGTTATAGCGAGCACATCCACCTCACAGAAAGAAGGTCCTGGGTTTGACTCTCAGGCTTGGGCGTTTTTGTGTGGAGTTTCAATGTTCTCCCCGTGCTTGCATGGGGTTACTCCGGTTTCCTCTCACAGTCCAAAGACATGCACATCAGCCTAATTGGATGCAAATTAACCCTAGGTGTGAATCGGAGTCTGAATGGTTGAGGCTGTGCTTCCCTGCAATGGTCTGGTGAGCTGTTCAGGATGTACCCTGCCTTCGTCCAGTATCGACTGAGATGGGGCCAGCCTCACCATGACCTAAATAGGATTAAATGGTTCGGCAAATGAATGTATGAGTGGATTCCTATAAACAGTATGTCAATCATCATGAGCTTACTCAATAGCTGTTAAATGTAAATAAAGTAATTTATTAAATGTAAATCATTTGTAAATATTTAGATTTTAAAACAGAGGACCATAAAAGCAAACAACAGGCTGCTTTCACAGAGGCAAGAAATGTGCTTCCTACTGTGCAGATTATGAAATAAGTTCTGGCAGAAGTCTTTCAGTTGTAAATTGAAATAAATAAATACGACTGTATTTCTAACACCTTGTCTGAGCTGCATGAATTATATTCAGAGGGGAAAACCCCATTCCTGTCCCATTGAAACCAATTAATAATTTGATCAAACATGCTGTTGCATTCTAAGTGCATTCCTGATACCTATGCGGAATCGAAAACTGCATTTGATAAAAGCTTTCTTCTGTCCTGAAATGTGTGTTGAGACAAAAAGCACACTAAACAATTTCCTTTAAAGAAGGTATTGCTAAAAATTATCTTGGAGATTTTCCAAAGAGATGGTGGGGGAAAAAAAGTAAAAGTGGACAAGAAAAAAGTTTTGCTGAACTTTTTAATCAACGGCAAAAAGTGATAGGTTTGGCAAAAACCAAAGAACAGCTCATCATCCTGAGTACACCATCCCTACAGTAAAGCATGGCAGTGGTAGCGCCATGTTGATGGGATGGTCTTTATTAACATGGACAAGACATGGCTGGAAGCAAACAGACAGGGGATCCTAGAAGAGAACCTTACAACTGCTCAACAACAACTCTAAGCATACCACCAAGGCTACAAAACCAAGACCTTAATCGAAGTGTCAATCTGTGGCAAGACTTGAAAACTGCTGCTTGCTCCCCATCCAATCTGATAGAACTCAAGCAATTCCGCCAAGAAGTATGGCCAGACAGGATGCAGATATCGAAGCCTAGCCGCTTGAACCGCATCCAAGGATAGTTATACTAAGTATTTTCCCAGGAAGGTCCCTGAGCCTTCGAGGCTCACCTGACGGAGGTCTTAGGGTGCAGCCATGCTCTTTGGCCCAGCCGGGGAGGTGGAGCATGGGGTTCAGGTAAAAGCTCCAGGTGATTGAGTGTGTGTCAGGGAGTCCTTCTGTGCCAGCATAGCGGAGGCGGAGTCGGCCCCCGATGTTGTCCTCAATGGCTGCACCCCAAACCACACCAGCATCCTCTTTATCCACCAGCTCCACGCTGAGACCCGGACTCAGCAGGTCTACAGGGTTGCATCCTCGCTGGGCCTAAAGGTTCACAGAAAAATTAACGCCACACACACTTGAGACTTTTCACACTTCATCTATATGAGCAGATCGCTATTGTATAGGTCTGATAAAGAAGGACAGCAACAGCAGGTTTATCCTGTATTTATATTACTTACCCCTTCCAGCAGGTTGGCTGGTGCACTGCAGGACACTGAGAGAGATTTCTCCAGCAGGGACTCCCAGTCCTGATGCTTCTCGCGCACACCTGAACACACAAAAAAAACCTTTAAATAAAACAGAACTGCTGCACAGCTGAAATCAGAAGTAGTTGCTCTGACAGGGCGAGTAGAAATCCACTTGGACTTTATGCAACAAACTTCTAAACATATTACACAGTGGATCTTGCTAGCATACAAGCAAAAACTATCGGCCCATTTTAGATGTGTATAACACAGATCTGTAAGCTAAAATAGAGCACGACCTAGCCACAACATAAGCCGGCCCATCCCCCCCCCACTTCCTTAATGTGCCACCAAAATCATGTGTGAACTTGCACAATGTTGCACGATGCTGACAGGAAGAAAACCATGCTGCATTCTAATCAAGGCAAAGGTTAGTGATGTTCAGTTCCTCCAAAAGTGTTTAATGCAAATATATGACCAGGATGTTTATGATAGATGTTGACATCTATTTTAATAAAATATTTACACCTGGAATGGGGTGCAATTAAAAGCTAAACACCTCTTTTTATTTCTAACAATATAGAGCTTCCTCAATGACATATCAGTTTAGGGAGGAAAAAAAAATCACTTTGTCTCACCCTCAGGCGGTCTCATAGGTCGACCCTGCTGCTTGCTCCAACCAATGGGGTGCAGGTCAGCAGTCATGATGTCACACCAGAAATCAGCACGCCGGTCGTCATGGTAGCCTTCATAGCGTAAGAGCAAAAGCTGACCGCAGGTGGTAATTATGGTGGCCACCCAATAAGCGCCGTCGGGCTCTCCACGCACTGGAACCTCCAGTTTCATCCCTGGAGTCAGACCCGTTTGCAGGCCTTGATCCATCTGAAAAGAGAAACAACAGTTTAAATAGTTAACTTCTCAAATTACTATTACTACTACCGAATTGCCACCTGAAAACCCAAAGTAGCACCTCTAACATTTTAGTAGTCGATATATATAATACTGTCCCAGGATTATTTCTGGAAACCCCAGTTATTTATTCATTATTTATTTTTTGAACTGGTGGTAGCCATTGTGGAAAAGATAAATGGTATGTATATGAATAAGCCTATTTCAAACACTTTATGGATGAAAGGAGAATTTGAGTCACAACACCAAACTGCTTGCTTACATGTTTGAAGGCATGGTGAGGTACAGACAGTGCACCCGTCTCCTCCAGATAATCGTCCCAGTTAAACTCGGACATGTCCTGACCAGAGTCTGCGTCTGAAATGGCACAGAACATGATGTAATCACATGCTACATGTATAGGCCCCGCCAACACCAAAACACACAAGGCAGGCATATGTAGGTTTGTGAGTAATGTGAATGCATTTAAAAATGATTGTTTGCGTTACTCATATATTTGTATTTGTGTTTATGCACTTGAGCTGGACATTGTCCTTTCACTGTTGTGGCCTCATAGCTTTCCTGAAGGCAGGATTTACTTATTGTTCTTGCGCATAGGGCGGCACGAGTTTGAGTCACGAAGGTACTGGGTTTGAGTTCTGGGCTTGGTGAGGGCATTTCTGCGTGGACTTTGCATGTACAAACTGTGCTTGCGTAGGTTTCCTCCAGGTACTACGGTTTCGTCCCACAGTCCAACGACATGCACATTAGGTTAAATGGTTGTTCGACAATGGCCCTAGGTATGAGTGTGACTGTGTTTTGTTTTTTGTGTGTGTGTTGGCTCAGCAATGGTCTG
>JBCNYG010000011.1:3390970-3408157 GCA_039654305.1 Porochilus rendahli | reverse complement strand
TCATCTCCACAGTCACTGAGTGCAGATCTAAGCCCATATGGATCTTCATCAGCAGGAGCGAGGGGCCACCAAGACGAAAACTCCAGCCAGCATCAGCACACCAGGACAGACCACAGGACTCAGAGCAGAGGGATCAGGAGGATCAGGATCACCGACATCCACGGCAAAGCATGTGTACCTCAGCAAAACACAGGAGGAAGGGGGCGGGGTTGTTAGGTGATGTGCATTCACTAATGAAGAGCCAATTTGTTTTATCTCTTACTATCAGTACATTTTGGAGGAATATAAAGGTTTCCTGTTGAAACCACTCCAGCTCATGGGCTTAGTATCTCTTATTCACCAGTTCTAAATCTTTATTTGGTTCTATATCTGTTTACAATAACAATACCTAGACCACATGACCAGATCAACAATAATGTGCCTACCTTGCAGTTTGGCAGTGAAATACCGAAAGTGGAAAGTGGAAAAGTCTGAGATCAAGTGTTCAGAAAAAAAGAAAGGAAACGATTTCAAGAGAAATTAAAAAAGATGGTGATGTTTATTAATATCCTAGCACCTGGTGCAGGGGTCATTAACACAAATGGTTTCAGAAAAACATTGTGTCGATTGCATTTTATTTCTAAGAGATACCACTGTACCGTTACCCCTGGAAAGTGGAAGCTCCTTTACTGTTTATGTAAAGTGTGATCAGGATGAGGTAATGAGGCAACAGGGCAAGCTGTCCTCCTCTTTTAAGTGCAGAGGTAGCATTGAAAGTGAAAGAGCGAATACACCCATGCGCTTTCATTTCCTCTTACCTGTGTGTGTGTGTGTGTGTGTGTGTGTGTGAGAGTGTGTGCAGACAATAGCTTCTTTCTGCTAAACTGCTGTGGTACAGCTATACAATCTCACTGTACATCTGTTATCGCTGCGTCATCAGACCTGTATGGATGTGTTTTGTAAGTTGTGTGTGTGTGTGTGTGTGTGGCTTTTGTAAGAAAATGATGAAATCCTAGCGGCATGAACCTATATCTGAAGGTTGCTATTCAGCTTTAGTACATAATTATGGTCCAACCTTAATATCACAGGACAGCATTCTTCAGTTCAATAAGGGCGGGGCTTGTGAAATTTGAATAGCCAATCACAGGGTGCCCTGGATGCTGGTTTTATTATGTAATAAAACAATTTCTTAATGTTAGTTAAATGCTTGTAAAGACATAATTAAATATCCTAGCTAATGTGTTAGCTCGCTAATTAGTTTGGTCTCGTTAACTATTTGGCTGGTGTTGTTTAGGTAGATGGTTAACCTAGTTGCTAAGGGGCAAAACACAGTATTAGTGCTGATTTTATTTTTTTTTCATGTTATGCTCCTAATGCATAGAATTAATTTGTCATAAAAATATATTCTGAAATTTGTCCTATGGGGTTGATGACAATCTTCCCAAAAAAAACATCAGTTGCTTTGTGGATGTGGATTTATATGTTCCACTAAAATGGCAGTTTTTCAGTGTTATACTGTCTCACTTGAAAAATTAATTATTGTAAATACAATTTATTCATATTTCATCAACAGTGTTTATGCTAAAACTGCTGTAATATTATAGACACATAGAACCTTTAATAGATGCTTGTTGAAGAAATCCATTCAAAATTACAGATTTTTTCCCAAAATTACCAATGAGAGTGTTTCTGTAAAAACGTAGTGTCCTAACCATGTCAGATTCATGGTACAATATCTTTAAAATTATGCATCTCAGAATAGTATACCTTTTTCTGTATTATGTATTGTGTGAAATCTGAATAAGCCAAGTTTAATTTGTATGCCACTTAAAATCCTAGAAAAATCTGAAACAGCAAAAGTTATGGACACTGCATTAAATTAAGTGATTAAATAAGTTGCATTTCTCTTCATCTCAATAATACTGTGTGATCCCCCTCAGTTGGTTCAAGCTTGGATGATGTAATGTTGCATCATTCATTAGACTACAGAAACAAAGCATTATCTGAAAATTCAAATGAGATGCACTTCAGTTTTATGTAAATTGTGAAAAAATGTGAATTTTGTGTAAATAAAACCAGGATTGTTTGTGAAGCACTGTGTGCTGAAAAATAGGGGAATGTGATTGGCTGAGTAATTTTGTTCAAGGGACATGTCCATAAATGTAGGGTGTGTATTTTGTGAGCAAGTGCACATGCACGCACGCACACACACATATACACACACACACACACACACCAGCTTGCAGGGTCTGAAATTAGGGCATACACCCACCCTACAGTGTGTAATATGTACATTTGTGTTTGTGTGTGTGTTTGTACACACAAACATACATAAAAAAAGTAACTAGCAGATTTTATTCTGAGAAATTTTAGGAAAAACATGTGTTAAAAAATCTGAAACTAATGGCTTGAAAGAAAAACTGCGATCATTAGTTACATTTTTATTTTGTAAGTTAATGATTTGTTTAAACTGTTGCAAAACCTTAAGGTGACTATAGTACCGTACTAAATATTGGAGTCCAAATACTGAATAGTTGTTTACAGCAGCTCATAGTGCAGCACATTATAATATTGTACAGTATATAATTATACAGTGTTTTAACGTTTAGGATACAGTATAGTACAGTATAATATAGTACAGTATAATAGTATACAGTATCGTGTAGCTAAGAGTACAGTATAGTACAGGATAATAGTGCAGTATAGTTTAGAGTATGCTACATTATGGTACAGTATATTATAGTACAGTGTAATTTACAGTATAGTTTAGAGTAGGATACAGTATGGTACAGTATAATATAGTACAGTATAATATTATACAATATAGTATGGCCTGGGTTCAACTCCTGGGATTGCTCTGGGTACTCCGGTTTCCTTTCACAGTCCAAAAACATGCACAGTAATTCTAGTAGTTCATGTCAGCAACTAGCAACTGCCAGTTATACAATATAGTGTGGTTTAAAGTAGGCTACAGTGTAGTACAGTATAATAGTATACATTGTAGTATGGTTTACAGTAGGCTACAGAATAGTACAGTATAATAGTATACATTATAGTATGGTTTACAGTAGGCTACAGAATAGTACAGTATAATATAGTGCTGTATACTAGAATATAGTATAGTATGGTTTAAAGTAGGATACAGTATAATGCAGTATAGAAGTATACAGTACAGTATAGTTTAAAGTACGCTACAGTATAGTACAGTGCATAAGTATACAGTATAGTTTATATTAGGCCAGAGTATAGTACAGTATAATAGTATCAAATATAGTATGGTTTAGGATAGGCTACAGTATAGTACAGTATAATAGAGTACAGTATAGTACAGTATAATTGAATTCAGTATATTATGGTTTAACGTAGGTTACAGTATAGTACAGTGTAATAGAATACAGTATAGTATGATTTTAATTATGCTACAGTAAAGTACAGTATAATAGAATACAGTATAGTATGACTTAAATCATGCTACAGTATAGTACAGTATAATAGAGTACAGTATAGTACAGTATAATAAAATTCACTATAGTATGGTGTAGAGTAGGCTATAGCATAGTACAGTATAATAGAGTACAGTATAGTACAGTATAATAGAATTCACTAAAGTATGGTGTAGAGTAGGCTATAGTATAGTACAGTATAATAGAGTACAGTATAGTACAGTATAATAGAATTTAGTATAGTCTGGTTTAAAGTAGGCTACAGTACAGCATGGTAGAATACATTATGTATAAATTAAATTAGGCTACAGCATAGTACAGTATAATAGTATACAGTATAGTATGACCTAAATTATGCTACAGTATAGTACAGTATAATAGAGTACAGTATAGTACAGTATAATAGTATACAGTATGGTATAGTTTAAAGTAGGCTACAGTATAGTGCAGTATAATAGTTTACAGTATAGTACAGTTTCAGGTAGGCTACAAAATAGTACAGTATAATAGAATACAGTATAGTACAGTATTATAAAATACTATATAGTACAGTATTATAGTATACAGTATAGTATGGGTTAAAGTATGTTATAGTATAGTATAATAGAATACAGTATAATACGGTTTAGAGTAGGCCACAGAATAGTACAGTGTAAAAGAATACAGTATAGTAGAATCTAAATTAGGCTACAGTATAGTACAGTATAATAGTATACAGTATAGTATTGTTTTATGTAGGCTACTGTACAGTATAATAGAATACAGTATAGTATGGTTTAAAGAAGGCTACAATATAGTACAGTATAATAGTATACAATCTAGTATGGTTTAAGGTATTCTACAGTATAGTACGTATAATAGGTTACAGTATAGTATAGTTTAAAGTAGGCTACAGTATATTACAGTATAATAGGCTACAGTATAGTACAGTATAATAGTATACAGTATAGTATGGTTTAGAGTAGGGTGCAGTATAGAACAGTATAATAGTTTACAGCTTACTAAGGTTTAGAGTAGGGTGCAGTATAATAGTATACAATGTAGTATAGTAGTTTAAAGAAGGGCGCAGTGAATGATAGTATAGAATTGATATGTACAGTAAAGTTTAGAGTAAGGTACATTATAGTAAGGAATAATATTATACAGGGTACTATAGTTCAGAGTAGGGTGTAGTACTGTGTATGATTGTATAGTACAGTTATGAATATAGTGTAGTATATGGTACAGTATAATACAGTAGAGTAGCATAGCTACCAGTTAAGCACAATGTTATACTGTAGTATTAGTTCTGACTGTAGGTCAGTTCTGATTTAATCGCTAGTGTGTTTATTTCTTGAGTGCTCATTTGGAGCCATTATTGCTAATATCTGTTAGCATATGCCTAATATTAAGAAATGTTTTTATTTATTTATTGACTTCTAAAATAATACTGAAATGGTCATAATTCATTAAGAAAGTGGAATGAGAGTGATTGATGTAGTCCTGGTTCTAGTACATTCCTATTGAGATTTTCAGCTAGCTGCATCATAACTGTTAGGTAACCTATCACCATAGCAATCTTAGAGATTATAATTACTATGCAGGTCATTTGGTTAGCAAAGCTAATCTAGTGTTAACCTGCAAAAGCATTATGAATAGAACACAACTGTATATAGAACACAGCTGATGCTAAATGAATTTATAGTTCTAGTCACGTGGAGTTTTGAGAATTTGCCTAAAAATCGGAGGTAAATGTTAATATTATTTCTTAGCTGTAGCACATCGGATGTTTGTTAGCATGAAATCTGCATTGCTTAGCAAGGGTTTTATCGTGACTTTAACTACTCCTTCCAATTTGTGGAAAAAATTGTGCTTGGCTGTTTTGCTTCATTGTAACAGCATTTTATTTTGAGATTTATTTTTAGGTGTGTGTGTGTGTGTGTGTGTGGTGTGTTGTCATGCAACATATGTTGACATACTGATGATATTTTTATAATCATCCAGCCAGGAACACTTAGCTCATATTCACTCTCATATTAGATTGGGTGTTGAGATGAGCCTTGAGTGACTATGTCGACACATTCTTGCAAGTGTGTGTGTTTAGGGGTGAGTGTTACAAAAATAACCTTGAAGCACTTTAATGAGGAGATGCCTGAGCTACTGTTAAGCCTTATTTGGTTAATTGTTATTCCCTTTGGAGCTACACAAATGGTCGTTACAGATATCAGGCACACTGTGGCGCACTTTAGCTAATCAGCAAATGGTAGCTAGTGACTGTTAGTGAGAGATTAAACGTTAACTCGAGAGTTACGAGAACACACACTAAATAAGACTTTGATTTGTATGGGAAATTCTAAAATGTGAAGAATTTACCTGAAAATAATATATTTTTTAATTGAAATAATATCATCATCATCATCATCATCACGAATAGGTGCTATTTTAAAATTTTGAGAAATTAGCGGGTAACTTCACAGGGCTACATTAATGTCCATTAAATTATCAATGAGATCATATTTATGTGTTTATTGCGTAGGTATTCCGAAGATTGCCAACCTCCGGGCCAATATAATATAAATAATAGTTTTTATTTAAAGACCTTGTTGTTGTTGTTGTTTTTGGATGACCCTGTGAAACCCAACGCTAATCCTGAAACACTTTACACTCCGCTATGAACAGGACCCCGACCCCATTACACCCGACAGAACATATTCCCAGCATCGCATCATCGTAAGATAGCCAAGTCATGCATGCTCTATGAAGAACCTTGACCTTTTTAATCAGGCACTTTAAAAGGCACCCTGTTGTGGCTTCATAATATATGGGACACTCAACACTGGTGTGAAAAGGTTTTCCTGGTAGAACATCAAACCGAAATGCGCTATCAACAGTCTGGTGTGGTATTATGATAATCAAGAAGCGTGGGCTTTATGAGCAACACATTCATACGCAGTATATGCACTTTTTAGGAGAATATATAATTAGTTATGCAGTCTTGCCTGTTCATGTTCGTGTTTGTGTCATATTTACAGTAGTTGCTGATGATTTATGAGTACAGATGAGAGGTCCTGCTGAATTTAGCCTGTTACGTCAGTCAGGATGATGAGTCTTGAATTTAAAAACATACATCAGGGCCAGTATTTTTGCACTCAGTGAAAATAAGTGTCCTCTAAACACTTGCACATATTGTATATATCAATTTGACACTTGGTAATTTCATGCATTGCTTATTTTATCAATTAAAAATTGATATAAAAATAAGTTATCTGTTGACCAGAAGCTTGAATTTGAATTTTGCTGCTTCATTGACTCTCATATTAGCTTACATTTTTGTATTATTGTACTTCCAATGAGGTATGCAAATATATGAACGACAGGAAATCATGATGTCTTTTGTCTCTGTTTTGAGGAACAGTTGTATCTGAATTTTAGATCAAATTCTACATTCTAGCAATGCAAATGCTAACATGCTAATGTGCTGCTGCTGCTAATAATAATAATAATGATAATCATAAAAAAAATAGAAAGATATATTTTTATTACTAACCTTCAAGAATTTAAACTAATTAAAAATAGCAACAATTATAAAATTTAAGGTAGCAAGCTCTAGATAAAATAGCATTAATTTTTAACTCCAGGTTTTGATATTTGTGATATGTTTGAATGATGTATGAATTTTACCCTGTTATAATGAAATGTTCAAAATATGTATACATATTTACTTCTTTGATTGGTGAAAAGAAAAAATTTAAGTAATTCTCTTGTGTTGGGAAGCTAGGTTTTTTGTTTTGTTTTTATCCCTGTGCTAGTTTTACCTTAAGAATTTCAGATATTTGGTCCTTTAGATGAACCTATAGGTTATAATAGTATTTTCTTGTATGTTTTTAAGTAATTATCTGTTGAAGATCTCTACATCCTAGTATTGACTTTTATAATTGAGGCTTTTCGTTTGTTTTTGTGGCTCAATGAAAACGGGTGCATGCTGTAAATTATATTGAAAGTTATGTCCAGTAATATGTCCATTATTCAATTTCACCTGTGTGGGGTAATAGCTTTCAGAAACCACAAGGAGGCAAACTAATAAGCTACTCTGCTCACATCTTGCTCTTCACAATCGGGCAGAGTAATACTGCACTAATACTGTGTTTCCTTGTATTACACTGAATGCAGATAAAGTTTTCAATTCATTCATTCATTCATTCATTCATTTTCTGAAGCTCTTAACCCTAATTAGGGACGCAGGAGGGGCTGGCCCCCATCTCAGATGACTGTGGGCGAGGGCAGAGTACACCCTGGAAAGCTCGCCAGGCCATCACAGGACAGTATATATACTTGTAGTTAATGATATCGGTACACATAAAAACAAATAAACCTATTATCATTTCATGACCTTTTTCAGTTTGAAATATACAGTATGACTGTTTAAGTGAAATGTGATACTGTTTCTGGGTTTAGTTTTAGTGCAGAAACAGGCCCAAATAAACCGAACGTGTTCAAAACACAACAATGAAAATTTGTCACATGGGCCACTTTAAAATCCCTTCTCAGCTCCACTGATTCAGGAGATATATACCTTTCTTCTCTTTCTCCTTGATACCTCACTTGGATTTCACTCAATTTCTTGTAGTTCAACTCAATTTCATTTGATTCATTTGATTTGGTCCAATTTAATTGAGTTCAGTTTGGTTCAATTTAATTCTATTTAATTATGGTTTCAGTCTTTTATTCCATCTCTCTCTGGTACAGCCTCCTGGTTTCACCCCACAATCTCTTGTTTGTGTGTGTGTGTCTGTGTGTCTGTCTGTGTGTGTGTGTGTGTGTGTGTGTGTGTGTTTACTGTCTTTTTTCTTCCTCATTTCTGCGTGTTTGTGTCCAATTTTATTCAGGGTCGACACAAAGGCCTCGAAAGGGAACACTGTATACACACACACACACACATACACACACACACTCAAGGGTTGAGTTTCAGCGGTTGAAGGAATGCGAAACTACACACATACACACACACACACACAAATTGGCAAAGAATAACCAAGAAGTTAATTCACTGGTTTATTAATCAAATAAAAATTCTTATAATTCTTTGAAGACGATAGGATTACTCATTCAATTACAGCAAAAGTCATGGCGCTCTGTAAAAGTAGCCCGAGCATATGGCAACCGGAACGCTGCAGTGGTCTAGCTATGCATGTTACGGGAACATTTATTACACATCACATATGGGAGGTGTACTTTTTTCCCTTTCAGGTGTCATTGTGTTGTTTTCAGCTTCTGGTGAGCTTCACCTTTTAAGGAGTTTTGTGGGCGTGGACATCAGCTGTGCTTGGTTATCTACAGCAGATTAACATACAGTATGCGCATGAAAACAAAGTAAAGTGTGTGTGCTTTTAGAGTGGATCTTGAATCGTGTGTGTGTGTGTGTGTGTGTGTGTGAGTGTGTGTGTGTGTGTGTGTGTGTGTGTGAGGTTAATGCCCTTGGTTAACGTGTCATTGTGATATGTAGTGAATCAAGCAAGGCAGAATAATTACTCCCAATTAGCACGACACACTAATGAATCTATGAATCCACTAATGAATGTTTCTGTGTGTGTGTGTGTGTGTGTGTGTGTAAGAGAGAGGCCTGAACTAGATGTTTGTGTCACGTGTATGAGTTCAACAGTGACTTACATAACACTGCATACCTGTCTCTTTCTCTCTCTCTCTTTCTCTCTCTCTCTCCCTCTGTCTCTCTCTTTCTCTCTCTCTGTCTCTCTCTTTCTCTCTCTCTCTTTCACTTTCTCTTTCTCTCTCTTTCTCTCTCTCTCTCTCTCTTTCACTCTCTCTCTCTCTCTCTTTCTCTCTCTCTCTCTCTTTCTCTCTCTCTCTCTTTCTCTCTCTTTCACTCTCTCTCTCTTTCTCTCTCTCTCTCTTTCTCTCTCTCTCTCTCTCTTTCACTCTCTCTTTCACTCTCTCTTTCTCTCTCTCTCTCTCTCTCTCTCTCTCTTTCTCTCTCTTTCACTCTCTCTTTCTCTGTATGCGCAGCACTTTGTAAAGAGGTGGGTGGCAGCATCACGTGTCACAGAGAGAAAGTGTCCCTCCCTGGGTGGTGATGGTGATCATTATGGGATGGAGAGACTATATTTGTTGGATGGGCATTGGCCATGACTAAGTTTCAGGAAAAAATTAGGGGACAATCCCAAAAAAGTGACCTCACTGTAACCTCTGCAGCTTTTTTTTTTTTTTGTTTACTGCAAACTGATTTCCAGGAAGTCCCTTCACTAGCAATGTTAGAATATGTGCATGTGTTCTGTGCATGACGCCGCAGCCTGCTTTTATGGTTTCGTATAGGATTAAGGTATTTATAAAGCCAGTACAGTGTGGCCTTTTTGACAAACAAAGGATGTGACCACCAGAGTGGTGCTGGTAAGGGTGTGTGTGTGTGTGTGTGTGTGCGTTAAACTACTCACTAGGATTAATGATTTTAGCGAGAGTGAATATCAGGAGTATCAACATTAGTTTTAGGAACGCTAGTAAATCATTATGAAAATATCTTTATAATCCATTTTGTTCTGTTGTCTGCTCCTCTTGCGCACCCCAGACTGATCTGTTTAACCATAAATCCAGCCGTAATCCTGATTTCATCTTTCATTAAGCAGCTTTGCTCAGCAAGAAGGCTTTGTATTACACCCCTTTACTTCCCTCTGCTGTGTGAACAGCAGTGTTTTCGACTGAATGGTTGCACTTTTTGTGAGAATTTCTGTGGTCAGCTTCGGAAAACTAAGAAATGCTGCCAGCACCTTTGAGTCACCTCAAACCCGAACTGTTGGACACACGGCGAACGGCGTCTCCGTGATCCCGAGATGTGCAGCCAGGACAAGCAGCCCTCAAATATGCAGCTTAGAAAATTTCCTGGCGTTGCTTCAGCGTCCATTTTTACAGAAGCAATAACTTTCTGGCTTCTTTGGATGGCTGGCGGATGCTGAGGATGGATTTGGTATGTGTGGCTCAGAGTTTGTTTTGGATCATTTACGAGTATAAAAACCTTTCCTTTTTTCTGAGCTGCTTTTGTAGAGTTGTTTTTAGAAGTTATTTTTTTATGTGGTTTTTATGAGGATGGGATGAGGTGAAGGGTAAAGCAGATTAATATGTATGTGCAATTTGATTAAAATCAGTTATATACAAAAAGATAAAGGTAACAAACAGAGGCCACGCCTCCTTCACTGGGACTGACTGATGCCATGCCTTCTTCACTCGGAGGAACAGACTGAGGCCACACCTCCATCACAAGAGATAAACATGCCATGCCTGCTTTACCTTGACAGACACAGAGAGGCCCCGCCCCTTCGATGGGACTGACACAGCTACAGAGCCCACGCCTTTTTCCGATACTCAGAAGTGGGTGTCCTTTACTTAGACAAACCAGTACAGACTGCTTCACTTGGAGACTGATACATTGGACACGCCTCCTTCACTTGGACTCCCAGATACAGAGGACACGCCTTCTTTACTGGGACTAACAGGTACAGAAGCCATGCCTCCTTCACTTGGACTGACAGGTACAGAGGCCCTTCACTGGCTCTTCTCATCAGCCTCCATTTCTTTAAATTAAACTTTCTTATGCAATGCCGTCTCATTTGTGTGTGTGTGTGTGTGTTGGTGTGTGTGTGTGTGTATGTTTTTATTATCGCTGAGGTAAAGCTTAAAGTTCATCATTGTGTCAATGAAAGGTCCTTATATATCAATATAGATATATTGATAGATATTTATAGATAAATAGATAGTTACAGATAGATATGTGATGTTGTGTGTGTGTGTATCTGTAATCATTTAGCTAACAGTAAAAAAATGCTAGCATGCTAACACAGTCTGTAAACACAGATGTAAATATGAACGCTAATGACTCATGATGTTGGAACGCACACATTTATTTACTTGTGAGAAAATAATATTGATAAAAGAAGTTCATCACTGATTAAGTACTGGATTAGCACCACACTTTAGTGTTCTGGCTGTGTAAAATTTTCAAAAAGTCTCTTATAAATCTTGTTTGTATTTATACACATTATGAGTGTTTGACATTCCCTTCCTAATTCTGTAATAATAAATCTCCTCATGAGAACTGCAGGTAATAAAATACAGTCTGCTATTAGATTTAAATGCATTATGTATTACTAATATACTTTTAGAACACTTCTAAAACTTATAATCATAAAGTGTTCTAAATAAAAATAATAATTAAACAACAACAATAATTAAATTATTATTATTGTTAAAAATAACTAATTATTTGAAGTTATATTATCATTAATATAATTATTGCTGTTATTATAATTATTGTTAATAATAATAATAATAATAAATATACTGCTAGAATTATCAATACGCAATTAAAATATAAAATACAAAAACTCAGAAAAATGTTAGGTATAATAATAATTTAAATGAAAAATACATATCCTGAGATCACAGTTTTATAAAATGCCATTATTGTTGAAAGTAAAATGTCCTTTCTCTTTCTGTATCTCTCAATTTTTTTTGCTGTAGTTAAGCGTCCATCATAGACACACACACACACACACACACACACACACACAGGCACACACTCTTTATACACACTTCGCGATGTGTGATTGCTGCATGGAGTTTTTGTATTCACATAGTTATGATTTAGCTAGCGTATGCCCATGTATGAAAAATTTGGCGAATAAACTTTCATACGTCCAATAAGTTATTAGTAAGTTACAGCACATTGGTATAATATATATATATATATATATATATCATAGTACAGTGTGGTCGTGAAACAATTTTGTGCACACACAAAATTTTCGAGGTATGCTACCATGTGTCTCATACATTCAGAATATGCTGAATGTAAGTTGTAGGTAAGTGATGCGATCGTTCACACGTTATTTGTAAGTTAAATATATATATATATATATATATATATATATATATATATGAACATATAATTTATGCCAATGAATGCCTAGCGCGTTGGCAGCATTTAGGGCAGAGCTCAGCAACCCATGGCTACGGTGCCCTCTTTTATCCGTCTGCTGTGGCTCCTGTGGCTTATGTTGCTGCCAGGTAAGTGACTCCTTTTGGCCCCCGGTATGTTAGCAATGGAAACTATGAAGGAGAAATGTTTCTAAAGAAAAAAGAATTTTGATTGCATCATAGACAGATTCATTTGCTTTCACTGCTGACAAAACTGGTTTACTGGCTTACTGGCTTACTGGTTACTTAATGTGTGGTGAGAAATTCGAATTGGAAAGTAGATTATAAAGATTTAAGTTAGAACAATCAAACGTTGAAAGACAGTTTTCCAGAATAAAGTTCCATTCATTATGGAATGAAGTATTGCATCCGGTGGCTGTCCACATTGGAGGTGCTGAAATGGCTTGCTGTGCGCCTGGGGCACATAAAAACTTTTTCTGGAATGCAAAGGGGAAAGGAAGCACAGCCCTGCAGATGCTGGAGGAGGTTGTTTGCCAGAGATGTTCTGAGAGGTACACTGCTTCGCTTGCCCTCTGTGTTCGATACATGGAGTGCCATTTCCGACACTTTAATAAACATGAAAAAGTATGCATTTGGAGTCCTGTCAATATTTGGATCCTCATACTTGTGTCAGCAGATTTTTTACATCATGAACTGCATCAAAACTATATATCACACCTCTCACAGATGAGAGCTTGCAATCCTGCTTGAAAATGAAAGTGACATCTTACAACCCTGATATGGAGATGCTGTGCGGTGAAGTTGAGGAAGCAGAAATCACATTAACCACGTGAAATAAATAATTTAATGAGCTATTATTTTGAAAATATTTATCTTTATATCGGACCCTGAACTAATGTAGTTATTTTTCATATTTGTTCATGTTTGTATAATTTTCACCACATATTACGCATGCTGGTAAATCAATTTTGTCAGCAGTGAAAGCAAAAAAATCTGTCCATGAGCATTCTTTTTCGTCAGAAACATTTCTCTTCTTAGATTTATACATTGCTCTCTTACCAGGGTTAAGATTAGTAATTTGTCTGGTGGCAATATAAGCCACGGGAACCACAGCAGAGGTTGAAAGAACCGCATGCGGCTCTGGAGCCTCGGGTTGCTGACCTCTGCCCTAAATGCTGCCAATACGCCCGTAATACGCTAGCTGTAATTAGAAAGACGTTCGGTAAAAGTTCTGTGGTTATGTGATCTACATACATATATACGCTGGAGATAAGTTTGACATAAGTTAGCTATAAGTTTACGGTAGGTTATGGATAAGTTACTAATAAGTTATATATACATTCAAAACTGGAATAATATTAATAGTTCAGCACATGACAGTGTTTTATATAAATTTGTCATGTGTCGCATAAGTTCTCCAAATCATTAATAAGTGACAAGGGCTTAAGGAGTTGAATGTGTGTGTGTTTCCTGTTTTTAGCAGCTGCTGTGACGCCTTAGGTCTGACCCGTGTAACATTATCCCATAATATAACCTATATTATTGCCAAGGAGACCCTACCACACCCACTTTGCTAAAAGCGCAGATGTGACAAGTGGTTGTGAGTGTAAAAGCTCAGTGAAGTACATTCAATACAATGTTTATAATACAGACGGATTTTATACAGTACTTAAAATACATTTTACATACATTTTTACAAACTTTAGTTTTTTCAAATTAACTTCCTAGAGTATATGATAAAAAATTTTTGCATTTTTCAGAGATTAACAGTATTTAATGGGGTTAAGTTTTTCTCATTTTTACATTTATGCTCATTTGAATCTTAAGTCCTTCTGTAGTAATTTACCAACATGTCTAATTTAAATTTTGATATTCCCCAGAATATTGTCTTGCTTCTGTTGTTTTTATGTCTCTAGAATTCCTGTAGGAAGACATTTTAATACATCTAATGCTAGCAAGGTAATAAAGCTAGCTGGCTAAATTGTTAGATTTTTTAAATTGCTTGGCATCATTGTTTCTTTCTTGTCTAGAAACATTGTTTTGTAATTGTTTAGTAATATAATATATAACTGTTTTTAAATACAGTTAACTGTATACAAAACTGGTTCATTCATTTATTCATTCATTCGCTCTCTAAGCCTCTTAAACCTATTTAGGGTCACGGGGAGGCTGGTGTCCATCTCAGCCAACTCATACAGGGCACACCCTGAATAGGTTGCCAGGTCATCACAGGGATAACACACACACAACTATTCTCACTCACACCTAGGCGTGATCTGAAATAGCTAATTCACCTGATGTGTATATTTTTGGACTGTGAGAGGAAACTGGAGTACCCAGAGGAAACCCATGCAAGCGCGGGGAGATGCAAACTCCACACAGAAACGCTCGTAAAACTGTGAATTGAACACAGGCCTTCTTGCTGTGAGGCAACCATGCTATCCACCTCTGTTAACACGATAGCACCAAATTGTATTATAGAGACAAATCTAAAAGGCAGAGTAACAGTGGAAATGACAGAAAAACATTTAGAATAACAACATTTTCCTCAGACGTGTAGGTAATTGGTGACAAAAGGTTTAGCATTGACCGCTAGCTGAGCTACTATGGATTCCACCCATTTTATTGTATTACCTCAAACCTGTGGGAAGACATAAATGTAAATAAGAATTGAATTGAGTTTTTCAGTTTGAAAACTGAAGTAAATGTGCGTCAACATGACACTTGGATTATTTTTAAACAGCTAAAACTAGCTTGTGTATGTTTTGGTTGGGGGACAGACTTTTGCACCCGACTGTATTTTTATAGCAAATAGCAGCAGTCAAGTTAAATTTAAAACGGTAACAGGAGCAGTAGGCAAGATGTGTTTTGTGTGTGCGTGTGTGTGTGTAGTATGAGAAAGCCCTCTAAAAGTGCATCATGGGCCAAAGTCAGTACAGTGAGATCTGCAGAGGAATTTAACTCAAGGTCATTTTTAAACCAGATCAGACTGCTTGGGCAGATTTACAGAGTGGTAAGAAACCAGCGAAATACACAGAAGGAACATTTGGAATTAACACTGAAGATTCTGAATGGTATGAGTTTAAGTTATTGTGTGTGTGTGTGTGTGTGTCTTTACAACCAAATAAATATATATACATCTCCAAGAAGAAAGAATAGTTAGCATAGAATTTATCTTAAAAGTTATCATAATGTTAACAGTTAATATTAGCCAACTAGCATAAGCTTTGCTGGAGAAATTTTAGCCAGATGTTCTATCTACCTGACAAGTGAGAATAATATTCACTGATAATGCTTATAATTAGCAAACTTAATGTTTCTGAAAGGATTCATTACGATAATAATGTATACAACTAACAACCTGACAGGATTTTTGAGAGACTTCATGTTATAATCTTTAACACCAAATCAGCCTGCTAATATGACCTAATATAACCTAATATGACTATAAGTTGGTAAGGATATTATGTCATAATTTTTATATTGTGCACAAATCTTGATATTTTCCATGCTAATTCTGGATAACTTGTTATATAGCTTGTTTTTTGAGAGGTTTAACATTTATAATATTGCTAATGCTAGAAAGCTAGCTAGCATGATAGGTGAAGATCTGACAAGGGATTTATGACGGATTTTAAAGCATAGCCTGCCAGCAAATAGGACCAAACCTAAATTTTCTCAAATGATTGATAATGTTAAAATTTGTACCCTAATGAAAATTAACATATCTATTATATCCATCGCCTCATCTATCTGCCACAGCAAACTTTATTGTAACAGCTAGGAATTATCTATGAGAGTTTCGAGTCGTAATTAGTGTTTATTTGGTGAATTTGGTAATAGTTGTTCAACAGTATGTAATCAATGTTTGATTTTAAATTCATGTGGTCATCTTACAGTCATCTTTTTTCTTTTCGATTCTTTCTTGATCTTTTACTTTTGTACATGGGGTAAATTAAGGAGTTTTTACTTTTCTGTCTGAAAACTTGAGTGAAGTATTTGAAGCTATACATCAACACTGACCAGATGTATTTAGACGCGCAAATGGGCATTTCATCGAAAGAATATTTCATTAAAGGTGTTCATGGTGTATGTAAGTGAGATTTTAGTGTAATAGAATTGATTTTGAATTGAGAAATTTTTAATACATTTACAGTTCGTTTTAGCTATAAATGTCTGCACACGTGTGGATAAACAGCACGGACACGATGATGGAGGAGAAGGTGCGTGTACTCGCTTGTTTACAAAATCGCATATATCAGTCGCAATTGTGTGAATTTGGGGTAGATTTCAGGGAATTTCAGCCGTATAGTTTGCGATACACCGCTGATGGGATACTAAACAAGAAAAATGCACTACTCTCTATCATGCAAACAAGTGACCCTGATGTAATCTGCATTACTGAAGCCAGTCTCAACCAGAACATCTGTTAAGAGGAAAAAGGCAGCTGGGAGAAATACTAACGTACTGGCTCTGATTAGGATTATGACAAATTCAGGTTTTTCATCGTACATGTACATGATGCAACTGCAAGTGTATGTTACATGCTAATCGATTTCCTTACTCAGAAATAACTGGATAAAAAAGATCACACATTAAAAAATGGACTGTAAACAAGCAAGTGAAATGACACCATACACACACCTGTGAAGTAGGAACATAATTAAACATCAAGTGCAGCTTTTCACTCCTTTCCATCTCTCAAAATGCCCTCCAATCAAAATATTTTCTCTATTTCACCCCCTGTTTGACTGTCTTTCTCTCTTTCCTACACTCCTCTCACCACAGACAGTGAGAGACACGGCCGGCCTTTGATAACCCAGTTAGCTGCACTGGGGGGACAGCA
>JBCNYG010000011.1:3377268-3389192 GCA_039654305.1 Porochilus rendahli | reverse complement strand
CTCTCACCACAGACAGTGAGAGACACGGCCGGCCTTTGATAACCCAGTTAGCTGCACTGGGGGGACAGCAGTGAGAAAAAGTTGATAACCCCCAACCTTGGGATCAGTAATCAAGCACCCTAGCACCGGGCCACCACTGCCCCTGCGAATGACCTCAACTGTGTAATTAGAAGCAAAGTTTTATCTTAATCTCAAGTTCGAATATTGATTAAGTAATCTTCATAACTTTTATAACAAAATACATCATGTATAGCTTTAATTGTGCCTCCATACTTTATACAGTATGACTGTGTTTTTATAATTGTTTACTGTTTTATTATTAATCATTATATAATTATTGTATTTGCTATCATGCTAATCAAGCAACAGACTAAATAAATATGCTAAATTGCTCAGATTTTGATTAAAATGAAACCAAAACCATCAGGAAGTCATAATATTTTCCATTGAAAACTTGGACTTTTGGAGAAATCCGATGTTAGACTTTATGGCAGATCTGGTATCTAATAGATGGCAAGAAATTTCTTGCTTTGCATTTTCCATTTTTCTACACTCCATGTATCTTAATGTTCCTTCACATTTTAATGGATGGTTCCATTTGTTTCTCCCTGAGGTTTATTCTCACTACTTCACATAATGTCTCATTGCTTTCACAAAAAACCCATTAACCCTAACAATAATGTTCTGTTGCACCCAGTGTGAACTGTGTTGTATATATTGAGAGGAACAGCCAGGTATTGTTAATCATTTCATTAATCTGCAAGTTTACTTGTGTTGCCACTCAAAGGGCTGGAAATGAGCGGACGGTTTTAGATAGAATAGTACCACGACCTCATGTTCTTGCTAACGTTCAGTACGCGCAGTCTCTTGCCACCTGCTGGCTAGACTAAAGATACTACAGAATCTGGCACCCCCTAGAGGACTGGAGGAACAAAATATAAACCGTTTTCAACACACTCGCCACCTGGTATTATTGTAAGAATGCCACTAAACTTATTTACACGTGAATTAATCTGTTGGAGTCAAAAGGAGTGTACCGTTCGAGATTGGTCTTGAGAAAGTCTTTGTAGTCTTGCCTAGTGTTACTTTGACCTCCGTCTTCCGACTCCATCATTACTTGAGATAGTCTTCACGATGATACCCATAGGCCATTGGTTCCTTCTGAGTTGCTTCTCCTTTGGAAGAATGAGGTCTCCTTCTGTCAGATTTGGTTTGTTGCGCTGCCATTTCTGACGACTCTGAAGCATGTTCAGGTGCTGTTTTTACCAGAGAGTCCAAAATGTTTCCGCAAGGACTTTAAACTGGCGTTCGTACAAGTCGGTGTTAGTAAAATCTCCAGGGGGAATTGGTATTGCATTAATCTTCTGTGTGAGTAGAGTCATGGGGGTCAGGATCAAAGGAGCTTCCGGCCCTGAGGGAAGTGGTACCAGGGGTCCCGCATTTATAACAGCTGTGACTTCAATGTTTTCAGGACTTTGTGTGTTAGCGTGAAGCTTCCTGATTGTCTAGGATTCGTCGTGCTATGCCGATCATACGCTCCTATGTGCCTCCCATGTGGGATGAATGAAGCGGATTGAGCACCCAAAAGCACCTCTGTTCACATTGGTAGACTTCCACACTTGTCTCACTCGGCTTTGTAGGATCCTACTTCAGCTCCTAGGATGCACCACAAAGTTGGTCCCGCAGTCGGATCTTAGCTGTTTAGCAGGGCCTCTGATGGCGAGAAAACCATGAAGATCATTAATGAAACTTGAAGAGCTGAGTGTTTCGATCACTTTGATGTGAATGGCTCTTGCTGACATACAAGTGAACAGAACCGCCCACCTTTTGCTGTTGGCTTGACCACCTTTAGTGCATCGCGTTGTAACCTCCCACAGTCCAAAAACATCCAGGGCAACGTAAGAAAATGTGGGATCAGTTTGCAAATGTTCAGCGGGCAAGTCGGCCATGAGTTGCTGCTCTGTCTTGCCTCGAAGCTTTCTACAAGCCACTCATTTTTGAATGACACTGCTGATGGATCTCTTGGCACCCACTAACCATACGCCACTTGCTCCCAGGTCTCCCTTAGTGAAGTGTTTTCCTTGATGCCTAACAGCTTCATGATGATGTCGAATAAGTCACCACCTGCAGAACCACTCCTTGGTGTGTTTTGCTAATTTCGTATAATTTCCACCTGTTGTCTGTTCCATTTGAGCAACAGCAGGTGAAATTGATTGTCAGTCAGTGTTGTTTCCTGAGCGGACAGTTTGATTTCAGAGAAGTGAGATTGACTGGAGTTACATTGTGTTGTTTAAGTGTTCCCTTTATTTTTTAATAGTGTATAAAAGATTGACTTCTTAAAATGTTTACAACTATTGTAATAACTATACTGATTAAATAGTTTTTTGCTGAAATATTATAGCATTTAATATTTTGATTAATGTTCTAAAATACGTAATTTAGAAATATTAGTATTTTGAAATGTGTACAGATTTTTCGTTATTTTTTTACATGCCAAATTCTATTAAATATTTCTAATCTTTAGATTTGTTTTTAATGCAACCACATTGAAATTTCCATTTGGCTCGTCTTCCTGTTAAGAAAACATGACACTTTTTCTCTCAATCCGAATTTATTCAGAAATGCAACAATGTTCAATAATTCATAAACCTGAACTTAAGGCATCAGCATGAGGTCTAATGTAGTTTTGGCTAAATTATTAATCTGATATTGTCCAGCATTCCAGTGAACTTTAAAGAAAGGCAGGATAACAGGATCAGAGGCTTGGAGAGTTATGAATATGTGTTTTGTTGAGTTTATGAGCATGTGATGAGAGTGTGGTGTTCCTTATTATACATATGCCAGAGACATGCAGTCGAATTCAGACTGCAGTCTGACTGGTGTTGGCCTCGGCCGTATACATATACAGGCTCACGTTCATATCATTATGATACCACTTTCTATTTCCAACCTGTCTGTCTGCCTTTATTTTTGTCTGTCTGCCTGCATGCAACACACTATGTATGTATATATATATATATATATATATATCTGTTTTTCATCCTATACATACATACACACACACACACACACATATATATATTAATGTATGTATGTATAGGATGAAAAACACAGGAAATCGGGAAACCCACTTCCTTATCATGACACTAATGATAATGCACCACACAGGATGGTAATCTAGATCTAGTATAGCCTCTAGATCTGGGTAACTTCTAGTAATTAGTCATAACTTGCTGTGAGAAAACTAATTTTAACGTTTCAACACCTTACAGAAGTATCTAGTCGAAAACCAGGCTTAAAATCTGGTAACGGACACTTGCATGTTTTTTTTACCCTGTGCATTCACTTCTGGTATTAAATATTATAACACAAAATACTGGTCATAGCATGCATGCAACAATGAACCAGACAGGAGGAGATCGGGATTTTTTTTTCCTTAACAATAAAATTATCACTTTTTATCCATCCTAAGTCCATAAGTTACATTAAAATGGAAAATTGAACGTATAGAACAGTTGTTTAAGATTTACCGTTTTGATAAAACGTACTGGAGTTAAGAGCAGTCTAGTTGTAAATCGAAGTAAATGCTTACTGACAAATCGCAACAAAAAATACCTATAGTCGTTTTTTAAAAGCTTCAGGAATCTTTCTAGAAAACATCACTATAACAATCATTTCTTTGGTAAATAACACATTGATTTTTACATTTTTGTTGTTGTTCAAGTCGTTACTGTTGAAGTGATAAAGTTCTTTATTAGAATTAATGCAATAACAAAAATCTACTGTATGCTTTTAATGAAATATTTTTCCTGGATTTTGTTTTTACTAACATCCATGTTTTATGTGTGTTACAGGAAAGTGAATTCTTATTCCAAAAAGTGATAAAAGAAAATCGGCATCATGAACGCAGGTACAGCTTTAACATTCCTAAATGCAGAATATCATCGAGATTAGCTCCAATGCTAATGGAGCATACAATTACTGGAACTCAGTCTTTCACAAACGTACTTATGTAAATATTTTGCTGTAATTTTCTATGTGAATTTGGTCAGCCACTTAGTTCGATGTAGATTTATTGTTGCTTGCTTCTTGGAGGAGTTTTGCTGAATCAACATGCTGTTTCAAATCTGCTAACAATGTTTTAGATGGTTTGTGCTGCATTTAAAAGTTTCACTGCTGAGAGTCAACATTTAACACACCTTAGAGGGTAGTTAATCCAAAAAGAGAGAGAGAGAGAGAATGAAAACTTTTGGGAATAAGTAGGGGTTAGCTTGCATAGCAGAGTGCTAGCTTGCAGTCTACAAAGCAGCTGTGTTAGCAAAAGTGTTTCAGTGACGGTGATGAACCTGTTAGCTTTGGTATTGTTTATTGATAGGAACTATTTTACTTCTAACAGCAATTCTTTATTCTTTATTACTGTTTTACTTTATTCTCTATTGCATTATTTTATTTTAGTATGAATTTGAGTATTTTCAATGCTACGTTTTGTAATTGCACTTGAGTATATTTAATTTTTTGGTGGATTCTAAAGGTTTCATTTACTCAAGTAAGATTCGTACACATATCTGTACTATTATGTAAGAATATTTTCATCATTAGAATACTATAATAATACTCTATACTTTACGGTATATAATAGAAACTGAAACAACGACTGGCTGTTAGAGAGGGACAAGAAAAGCACTGCAAAGAAAGACAGAAAATACAGCTGTGGAGTTGATTTTTTTTGTCTGTTGTGTGTTTTCAGGAAGTGAAAGTCATCCAGATTCTGGTAAATATGTTTTTGTTTGTATGTACTTTGTTGTGTCATAATTGAAAGAATTAAACAGTTTATCTGGGGACCTGAGGCAGATACAAGTAGATGGTTGGTGCGATATATAGTATTTTGAGTGTACGTGTGTGTGTGTGTATGTGTGTGTACTTAGATGGTTGGCGGTCTCGCAGTGTGACAGACAGCTTGAGGAATGGCGATGCTAACAGCTCCACTCTGACAGCTAAAGGTTACCGGAGTGTTCGTCCCAACCTGCAGGACAAAAGCAGTTCTGTCCCGGTAAACACCAAAAACACATTTCACTCTTTTACTCAACTGTAACGCTGTTTTTATTAAATAACATAAGCCACTTTTACGTACACTGCACAACAGGCATGCAACAAAATAATTCTTAGAAAGGTGTGGGTGTGTCCCACAAAACTCACATGTTGCGCGATGAAAAATGCCCTCATATACCCTTGTCAGGAAGCTTGACTTGGGTCATCTGATGCACTCAGAATTGCACCGATGTCTTAAATAGTTCTATGATTGCTCTTTGTTAAAACCAAGGGACTCAATATTGTACCTACGTGTAGTGCACAACAAATCGACAGTGTTACGTTGACGATCCTATATCAACTGTGTATAACAGGAATATCGTACGTGGACTGTTTTGGTATTACTCACTGAATGTATCACTTTTGTATAACGTATGTCCCCCACGACAGACGGACAAAACACATTTCATATGTAAACACAACTACGCAGCTTTCAAATCCAACTCATCCAAATCTAGGCCAGTTCTTTCAGTCGTTACAAAAATTTGTACAACAACAAAAAAAACCACTCCTAAGTTGTTTGTGAAAGGTGCTTAAGGAATAAATGTGTCAGAAAAGTGTACCTGTTTGAGACGTGCCCACACTGGCAGTATAATGTGTTTTAGAGTGATTAGATGTGATTAAACATTAAACAAAACAGAATTTGGAATCAGTTCCAGATGCTCCAGTCTTGCCATGTGACTATTTATTTATCTATCATTATCTTTTTTCTGTTTAATTTAATCATGTTTTTGTTCACAGGCCACAGGTTTAATGATCTTTTAAATTATCTTATCATTTATTCAGGAAGAACATTTTCTAACACACCAATCACCTTTTTTAAGATCATTTCCACTCATCCTGGGAACGGAAAACAGTTCTCCAGCTCTAACAATGTACTTTTGTTTCCAATCTGATTGGCTCCCCTTGTGTGTCAATCAGGTCCCGCTCCCGCCCCCTAGGAGAGAGAGCTACCACATCACCCCTAACCCTCCACCTTATAGCTCACTGGTTCCCTCTGCATCTTACACCATCAAATCCAACGCCTCGTCCTCCTACTCATTTTCTGAGACGACTCGCACTACCACCGCCAGCTCAGATGTTCCCCCAGAAGCTAACGCTAATGCTAACACCTTTATTAGCCAGCTCCTGGAGCGCAAGGTGTCGTCTCTTAAACTTGCTAATGATGGATCCATGTCGGTGACTACTAATGCTAAAAGTAGTGCTGACATAACCAACAATACTAACAGCAGTCAGTCTAGGGCTAATACTAGCATGGCAAAGGTCACGAATCCTGGTTTACCTGATAGTCTGCCATCTCCACCACCACGAACAAACTGCAAATCCCCCGCTACAACACACACAGCCTCTCTCTCCATCCGGATAGCTCCTAAAGGCTCACAATACCATCCTGAATCTGGACTCCAATCGGGATTCGGATCCGAAAGGCAGGATCGTGCTGAGCCAAGCCCCAAAGTGCCACCCAGACCAGCGGGCGATGTGGCGGTATTGCATTTATTTGGCTTGAGATTTTCACTTTTTACCTGAATATATTTTTCTAATCCACAGATTTGTTTCCAGTCATCCTTTTCATCAAGTATAGCTAATGTCAAAATGATGGAAGGCTCTAACTCAAACATACGCTCTTAGAAAAAAGGTTCCACTTTACGCCCCATCTCTATCTCTCTGGAGAACCCTTAAATGTTCTACATAGGACCCTACAAAAATACAAAGTGTCCCATAGACTTATAAAACTGGGGTTAGGGGGTTAGGGATAACCAAACAGAGTCCTTGAGAAACCCTGATATTGTACATACATTTGTTCAGTTCAAGTTTGTATTGCTGGGGCAACTCTTAATGGCTCTTTACGGAACCAACCAACAATTGTCGCTCCTTGGCAAAATGGACATTTTTTGGGTTGGTGAACTATAGGGAACATTTAGAGAACAAGGTGAATACTGGAGAATAGTTGGAGAATTTGGGAGGAGTGTTTGGCAGTCAATTTGCCAACATTCGCCAACATTTTAGTAGAATTCGGTGAGATGCCCCCCTTAGTTCAAATCAAATCCTTTGTCACATTTCTCAGTCGGCCCATTCGTGTTGGATATTCAAAGGTTCTATGTAGAACACTAGCATTCCCTTTCAGAAAAGAAAGTATAACTCATTTACCAATCTAGTAATGAGACCATGAGGAACCCTTTTTCCTTGGCGTATCTTTGTTCTTGAATTCAAGCAAAAGCTGCTAAATTGATCTTTCCTCCCACAGCTGATTCCCCAATTCAGTCTGCTAACATACAAGCCATCTTCAACACAAAGTGTTTCACATCCTGCTTGCTAGCATGGTTGTGCTGATGTTTACTTCATCCCTCCTTTCGTTCTTCCTGAAAGGAGCGTGACGTATCCCCACCAAGAGGTACCACCGACTTCGGTTCTGGGCCATCCTACAGCCACACAAGTCAGGACTTGCCCGACTTCCTGTCTGGGCCGAACGCTATGTCACGATCTCTTTCTGCCCTAAGCCACTATTCATCGTCAACAGCCGTCCTCGAAGAACTCCAGATCTGCGCTGTGGACTCACCTGAGACCACGCCCACTCCCTCCCCCACACTCAGCCACACCTCTGTTTCCCCTGACGATGTCCCCGCTCCCACTGCCTCCGCAACGGCTGCTGATACTAACGTAACTATCACGCAGCCACGCTCCCTTCACTTAAATCTCTCATCTGTTTGCCCCGTCTTGTTTTGTCAGTGATGCAGAATCTTTGTTGCTTGTCTCTGCACCTAGCCTTGTTAGCATGTGTACTAAATGGTGCTGTTAATGCAGGTGGTCTTGGTACATTTGTTGAACTTGTGGCATCCATATTTTCTGAAGTGATATTGTGAGGTTTTTGTCTGAAATAACCTCAGGCTTGACGCTCAGACCTGAATATTTGGATATCTAACTGCAGACTCAAGTAACTGTCTACTTTTCTACTAAACCCTCGACCTGTCGTTCAAACATTGAGGTGCTCTAACATTCTTTTGTGTTTCCTGTGTGTATCCCGACTATACCATTTGAATTTCCCAACCAAGGTCTGTGTAAACTCATGCTATGTCAATTCCTGCTACGCTAACACTGTAGTCTTAGACCTCTTACCAAACAGCAGATCATGACATATATCTTGGTTGCTTATAGATTGGTTGTGTTCGCAGGGTCAGATGGTGGTAAATGGAAGTGGGCTCTTTCAACGGTCGTTCTCTCCTCCAGCACAACGTCCTCCTCCACCAGTCTTTAGTCCCAGGCTTGAGCATTTCCAGCAGACAAGACACTCGAGTAAGTGCTAAATGTTCACCTACTTTGCTTTCGGAGTATGACACAAAATGGACTTGCTAAGAGCTAGTTTTAGCTATCCAGTAAGGGTTTAGCACCTTTTGGCCACGTTAAGTGACGTTAAGAAATGTAGCCCAGCACTGGATTGGTGACCTGCTTGCTTAGAAAGCTAAAGAGACAAATCTTAGGAACTGGTGAAAATTCCGAATAATTTCTTTGGGGCTATCAATTGTCCAACAAAAAATCATTTGCTATCCATGGGTGGTAGCCAAGGAAGCAAAATTGGCCATACACTCAGGGTAAGAACCATAGCCTACTCTCCCTCCTTTTAGTTTTTGTTTCCAAGTTTGCAGTTTCATGGGGTGGCTATAGCCGAATCAACTGTTATCAAAGCTTTTCTTCTTCCTTTTACATTTAAGTGAAGTTTTATTTGACTTTGTTGACTTCAGATCAACATTATTTTAAATGTTTGAGTCTGCAACATTTTTTAAACCAGTTTCAGACTGCTCTGGTTGTCCAACATCTCAAATTTCAACTTTTGTTCCTACCTTTGTTTGGCTTCTATGTCCTAGTAATTTTATATTTTATATGTATATACCTTGTAGTTATGGTGTACTTTACAGAATAGAAATTATCGCTGAGCTTGCTATAACTCATTCTACTTAGCCAGATTTTTTTCTATCCAGAGTAGAGTGGGCAGTGCTAAACTTGGGCGAGGTTTGCGCAAAATCCAATCCAACCAACCACAAGGCTGACATCGGGTTTTATTTTTGAAGTCCAAAATAATGAATTGATGAACTGGTAATTATATAAGTCTTGTTAATCAGTTCACTTGTCCAGTAAGTGTCAGTTCTGGAACGGTTAGCATGTTGTATGCACTTTAGCTCTAAACTCCTAGGTGATGATCGCTATAGAAGGCATTGCTCATCATTTCAGCCCATATCTTATTGATTGAGCTCTGCATTTGCAGCGTCCATTTAATGGCTGTTTGATGTCCATGGCTCATTAGGAACAGCGCCGTTGGCAGGTAATCCTGGCCAGCTCCCACATTTGCAGCCATTAAACCAGACTAGAGCAATCAATATCAGAGTAGACTGGAGACGGATTGGAAGCGCCGTTGAAAGTTTTGCTCCTGGGATGTCAGAGTGCTTGAGATGTTGACTGTGCAAATTTAGGCTAAAAAGCTAACTGTTTGTTGATGCTGTGTCTTGTAGTTAATGATTTAGTCGAGATTTCTGTACTTTCATGTTAGATTTTATTGCCTTTCTGTCTTTATCGATTTATCTATCTATCTAACATGCTTTATTCCCAAGAGTTTCCGTCACGGTATAATTTCTGTATTATTCTTCCTGTCTGTCTGTTAGAAGGTTCAGAGTCTGTACGTAGGGAGTCTGTGTCAGCAGGTGAGATGTCATTCAGCAGTATGACTCCTGTGGCTCGCTTCTCAGAGGAAGAAAGGAAAGTTTCAGTGATCAAGGCGCCCCATTATAAAGGCATTGGGCCTGTGGATGAGTCGGGCCTCCCCCTTGCTATTCGCACGGTGAGTGCTACTGAACCAGGGTGGGCACTAGAGTTTACCCAAATAGTAGGCATGAGGGTGGGCTTAACATTTGGAGCTGATAGGGGCCAAGGGATGGGCATCAGGGTTTGCTCAGGATGGTTATAATGGCAGGAAACAAGGGTATGTTTGTGAGAATATGTGTTAGGTTAGGCATTTGGGTGGGAAAGCAGGGTTAGTATCTGGGTGGGCCTTGGGATGGCCATTGAACCGTGATGTCCTTAATCCAGAAATAGTATTGTACAACTTTTTAAAATATTAGCATGTCGGTTTGATCATGAAATGCTCTTTGGAGCTATGTGTGTGTGTGTGTGTGTGTGAGAGAGAGAGAGAGACAGAGAGAGAGAGAGTTGGGAATGAAAGCCCAATATTGACTTGGTGACAGCACCATAAATTCTCATGATGTCACTGTTTACTAGAGCAAAACTGCTGTAGCTATCAGTTATCAGTGTGTTTCTGCTCTGCGATGGCCTGGCGAGCTGTCCAGGGTGAACTCTGCCCTAACCCAGAGTCGGCTGAGATGGGCGCCAGCCTCCCCGCGACCCTAATTAGGATTAAGCGGTTCAGAAGATGAATGAAGGAATGTGTTTGTGTGTCTCCACAGACAGTAGACAGGCCTAAGGACTGGTACAAAACCATGTTTAAGCAAATCCATATGGTGCATAAAGCAGGTGGGTTCTTTAATCTGTGTGTGTGCCTGTGTGTGCACGTGTGTGTGTGTGTGTGTGTGTGTGTGTATAAATGACTGTGTGTACCATCAGAAACATAGAAATAAAAAAGTCACTTTGTATTAGATTTATGGATAATTTTTTATAATTTTTTGTTCACAGATGATGACTATGCAGACACATACGGTGCTACCTACGCTGTGCTGAATAACGGTACACACAGTTTATTTATAAATATACACTGCTCAAAAAATAAAGGGAACACTAAAACAACACGTCCTAGATCTGAATGAATGAAATATTCTTATTAAATACTTTGTTCTTTACATAGTTGAATGTGTGGACAACAAAATCACACAAAAATTATCACTGGAAATCAAATTTATTAACCCATGGAGGTCTGGATTTGGAGTCACACTCAAAATTAAAGTGAAAAACACACTCCAGGCTGATCCACCTTTGAGGTAATGTCCTTAAAACGAGTCAAAATGAGGCTCAGTAGTGGGTGTGGCCTCCACGTGCCGGTGTGACCTCCCTACGACGCCTGGGCTGCTCCTGATGAGGTGGCGGATGGTCTCCTGAGGCATCTCCTCCCAGATCTGGACAGTCTGTGGTGCGACGTGGCGTTGGTGGATGGAGCGAGACGTGATGTCCCAGATGTGCTCAGTTGGATTCAGGTCTGGGGACGGGCGGCCAGTCCATAGCATCAATGCCTTCGTCTTACAGGAACTGCTGACACGCTCCAGCTACATGATGTCTAGCATCGTCTTGCATTAGGAGGAACCCAGGGCCAACCGCACCAGCATATGTTCTCAGCATCTTGGTGTTCTCTGGCAAATGCCAAACGTCCTGCACGGTGTTGGGCTGTAAGCACAATCCCCACCTGTGGACTTGGCCCTCATACCACCGTCATGGAGTCTGTTTCTGACCGTTTGAGCAGCCACATGCACATTTGTGGCCTGCTGGAGGTCATTTTGCAGGGCTCCGGCAGGGCTCCTCCCGCACCTCCTTGCACAAAGGCGGAGGTAGCGTTCCGCTGCAAGGTTGTTGCCCTCCTACGGCCTCCCCCACGTCTCCTGATGTACTGGCCTGTCTCCCGGTAGCCCCTCCATGCTCTGGACACTACACTGACAGATACAGCAAACCAGCACAACCTGAGCCACTTGTGTGGGTTGTAGACTCCGTCTCATGCTACCACTAGAGTGAAAGCACCTCCAGCATTCAAAAGTGACTAAAACATCAGCCAGAAAGCAGAGGAACTGAGAAGTGGTCTGTGGTCACCCCCTGCAGAACCCCTCCTTTATTGGGGTGTCTTGCTAATT
>JBCNYG010000011.1:2959156-2969475 GCA_039654305.1 Porochilus rendahli | reverse complement strand
TGTTTTTAGCATCATGGCTACCATCCAGCTTGTTCAGTGTGTTGCGTGCAGGATGTTTAGTGATTCTCCCTCCGTCATTAGTAATAACTTTATCTGTGATAGGTGTACACTGGTCAGCTCTCTGACGGAGCAGATTGTAGTGCGAGAAGAGCGCGTCCAGATGTTAGAGAGGGCTAGTGAGCCTGAGAGAAGCGTTGTTCCTGCAGTGGGAAGTCTAGGTGCCTTAGGCAAAGATAGTAACCAAAGATAGTAGCGCTGAGGTTCACCCACAGGAGCAACACTCATCTACGCTTGATGTGTCGAACAGGTTTGCTCTCCTCAGTGAGACACCCGCTGAGCCGTGGTTATAGAGGAAGCTCTATTTTAAGGCATGTGGAATTAGCTAGTCCTTGTGTCTCCTAGGTGTATTAATAATAATAACAACAATAATAAAAGCAGTCACCACGAAAGAGCTGTTGCTACAGAAACCATAACACTAATGTTCAAAACCGAATGAATATCTGACAACCAGATACAAGAGTTCACCTAAAATAGTTCTTCTTTAATTAGCTTCCTGTGCTAGTAGTACGTGTAGCCTCTTTATTCACACTGTAGTTTCGTATGCTGGAATAAATGCTATTTATGTTTAAACAAGATGAGTACCAATAAACAAACACCCTTTGAAACCTTATTCCCTGCCCTATAGACGCTTAACCACTTCTTTAGCTCGGCTTCTCCCAGTAAACGATCCCCAATTACGAGGATTCCTAGCGTTAGCATTAAGCTCGAACACGGTCTATCCCACTTTCATTCCGTTTCTATTGAGCGCTCTGTTCCGCTCACATCGTTCCACCCATTAGCACGCCAGTCTCAAGCCAACGTGAGTCCAGAAAAAGTAACGAAAACAGATTGAAAGACTCTGTTAAACCGTGGAATGGTGGCTATGGATGAAGAGGAAGAGTAATTACGCCTCTTTAATACTGCGGGGCCGAGAGGCCGATAAGGCCGCTGTCTTTAAAGAGCTCTCTGCTTCGTGCAAATTGAATTTTAGTTAAGTGGATTATGGTGCTGAGAGCTTCATCAGGTTTTACTTGTTGCAAACGATCATCAAAAACAAACCGCAAAAGAGGACGGGCGGGGGCAGAGAGAGAGAGATAGAGAGAGAGACAGAGAGAGAAAGAAGAGGAGAGGCACTAGCATGAGTGCTACTATAAAAAGAAAACACGACAGACTGTTAAAGTAATCTTTCCTCAGGAACGGCATTGTGGATTGATTGGGATCTTAAATTTGTTCTTAAAACACAATCAACTGTCCAGCGTTTTTCCCTGTAAGCTGCAAACGTGCTAAGCACCATTTAATTTTCCATTTTCTACACAAATCTAAATGATCAGCTTTGTGAAAATCCCTTATAACCCCTCACGTCCTTTTTCATTCACAACAATCCGTAAACTTGCTCCCAAGTGGCGAATCGACAAGGTACGAGGCTATCAAGCTGAAGATTGCAGGTTGATGCCGCAGCTATCCGAGGTCAGGGATACATGGGAGCTGATTGGCCGATCTCTACTTTGCTTTGATGTTCTGTCTGCCTGATCATGTGACCTGTGCCTGTCTGGGTTAGTTAGATAGCTCTGCCTAGTTTATTATTAAACTGCTTTTTTGACCTTCATCTCTATGCTGGTATGCACTGCCCATCTCACCTGATTGGTTGATTGGATTATTCTCAGAACAAGCAGGTGATCCTAATAAAATTTACTGTTTATTGTTATTGGTTAATGAGTTCTTAAATGAATTCCGTCCGAGTGATAAAACTGATAAAATCAAGTGCGTGCGTTACTGTGTGAGGTTTAACAGGAATCCTCCTGGAGCTGTACTTGCAGCCCTCAGCGAAATATGACACTATTTTATAGCGTTTATTAGTGTATAATAGAGCGTCAGAGTTATGTGTAGAGAGTTATGTGCTCTAGAGCTGTGTTTTTCAGCCTTTTTTTGAGCCACGGCACATTTTTTACATTGAACAAACCTTGCGGCACACCACAAACCAAAAATGTTACAGAACGACACTCTGTAGCTTAATACAGTTTGTGTGTAATCACAGTATAGATTAAACTCCCTCGGTGTGAAACCTGGGCCTGTTTAGATGAACGCACACGAAGCGCTTCCACACCGAGCGTCTCGTTTCCAGTGGCTCTGCAGGCAGGTGGTATTATCGTCTCTGCCACAGTGTGGGACTGTTTTGATTTAGCTTTAAGTTCAGCAAATACGTAGCTTTGGGGGATCTATTTCATGTATCTTTGTGGTTGTTCTCATAAAAGTTGTAGTGCAACAAACATCCTGTGAAAAAATGGCAAGAGACATAGTGTGTCTTCCTTCTGGTTTCTCTTTATTTAGTTATGCTGCCATAGTTAGTCATGCCGGAGTCCCTGTAGATATATATAACTCTTTTTTTATCATTACACTACTACAAGAACACCTAACAACCCCCCCCCCCCCCCATGTTTTTGCTGAGGTACACATGCTTTGCGGTGGATGTCAGTGATCCTGATCCTCCTGATCCTTCTGCTCTGTGAGTCCTGTGGTCTATCCTGGTGTGCTGGTGCTGGCTGGAGTTCTCGTCTTGGTGGCCCCTCACTCCTGCTGATGAAGATCCATATGGGCTTAGATCTGCACTCAGTGACTGTGGAGATGACTTTTCACTTTTGGTGATATAAACTCTCTTGTTGCAGTTATCTAGAACTTACAGTTGTGGTAGAACCAACCAGACTACATGTTGGACTGTAATGAAATTTTCTTATGTGGATTGTATTTCATGGTTTCACCCAAATGAGGATGGGTTTCCCTCCTAGGCCTGGTTCCTCTCATGGTTTCTTCCTCGTGTCAACTGAGGGAGTTTTTCTTGCCACTGTCGCTGCGGGCTTGCTCATTAGGGATGTGTAGGGGGATGTAGAGAAATTTTTATATTCCCCCCCCCAATTTAATTTACTATGTAAAGCTGCTTTGCGACAATGTCAATTGTAAAAAGCGTTATACAAATAAAATTGAATTGAATTAAATTGAATTGAAAAAAAACTCGAATTTCATCTGCTTCTACATTGAAGAATTTTACCCATCCATTAGCCAAGACCTTCACAACAAAGCACTAGACTTCGCTTCCACTTACGGCATCATCACCAGCGACGAAAAAAACATCATTACACACGCAAAAAACTCCATACTAACTTACAAATATCAGCCCGGGCAGAAAAAAGGCAGCACAACTTTCGACGTGACAATGGGAAGCTACAACGGTGCCAAGACATGCAAGCTCGTAGGAAGCTTCCTCCTCTCTCAACTACAGCACCTTAAAATCAATGTTGGTCTATACCAGGACGACGGACTCGCCATAACTAAGGCAACACCAAAAGAAACAGAAAAAATCAAGAAAGAAATATGTTGACTATTCAATAACAATGGACTACGCATAACAATCAAGGCCAATAAACAAATCACCAACTTCTTAGATGCCACTTTTAATCTGAGTGCAAGCACCTATCACCCCTTCACAAAGCCCAACACCACACTTCAATACGTACACCGCGAGAGCAACCACCCACCCACCGTCACAAGGAACATACCCGCCAGAATCAACAAACGGTTATCTTCCTTTTCATCTGATAAAGCATCATTCGATCAAGCTGCGCCCCCTACCGAAAAAAGCACTCAACGACAGCGGATACAGATACACCCTGCAATATGAACCCACTACAAACGCAAAACGAAAAAACTGACAGCGCAGCAACATCATCTGGTTCAATCCTCCATTCAGTAAAAATGTAAGCACCAACATCGGGCACAAATTCCTCGCCACAATACACAAGCACTTCCCCTAAGATCACAAACTCCAGAACATATTCAACCGCAACACTGTCAAGGTCAGCTACAGCTGCATAAATAACACTAAACAAATGATCGATAACCACAATAAACACATCCTAAACCCACCCAAGCGAACCGTCAGCACCGCAGCATCACCCAAGGAAACCAAGACATGCAACTGACGACAAAATAACACCTGCACGCTCAACGGTAACTGCCTGCAATCATCAGTTACCTACCAAACCACGGTCACGTGCAAAGACAACACCACCACGGAAACATACATCAGACTCACAGAAAATTATTTCAAAACAAGGTATAGGAATCATACCGCCTCAGTCCACCACATTAAGCACAAAAACAGAACCTTAAGGACAACAACATCTCCACCTCATGGCGCATCCTGTCATTGCACTCAGCCTACAATTGCACAAGTAAAAAATGAAACCTCTGTCTCAAAAAAAGTTCTTGATCACCTATCGTCCTGAACTATCAACACTCAATAGACGTAACGAGCTTTTATCGTCCTGCTGCCACAGAAACAAAGCCCTCCTAGGCAACACCTGAACCAAATTAAATTAACACTTCACACTGCATACATTAAAACAGACCATGGAAATGTCTCTGACTGTATATAAACTGTGGTAAAGCATATTCTCAATAAATCCCCCGATGAGTGGGCAACCACGAAACAGGTCTGTAGGGATCAAATTGTAGTAATTTTTTCCCTTATACCACATATTAAGCTTTACTTCACTGTATCGAGCATATACATATATATGTGTGTGTGTGTGTGTAGTAAAAGACATATAAATTGTAACAGCATGAGAAGCCAGGGGTCAAAGTACCAGCTCAGTAATATGCATAAAGTTTGGACTCAAATTCACCATCCTAGAACACATCACTGGGAAAGGGTTGAAAAAGGTATGGAATAGGAGGATATAGCAGAAGAAGAAAGAGGAACGGAGACAGGAAATTCAGGTCACAGCTAGGGGCAGCTATGCAGTCAAAACAGTCTTCTTCACACATAAGTGTTCATCACACTTCAGAAGAGGATGAGTGGTAGAAAATGTCAGATGGGGAAAACAATGAATTTCCAGAAGGAGATCCACATCAACTCTTTACCAAAATACCCAGCTTAAGGCAGAAACCAGAACACAGCTTCAATGCTGATGGAGTTAAAAATTTGTTTTTAACTTGCACTTACGTGTCTTTTATTAAAGAGACAACATTCCCATGTGGTTAAATTGTGGGAAATCATGTGAAACTGAAATCAATACATATACATTATACTTGCAATATGGATGTCATGTTAGCATGTTAATGAGTTACAGCAGTTTTCTTTTAATGGCACAGTTTCTGTGATACTTGCAACAGATTTTGATATGAACCTTTGTGTCACTAGGCAATATCTTTCCAAAGTGCTCAGTACATGCACAATGGCCCTAGAGGGCCATTGTGCATGTACTGCGCACTTTAGAAAAGTAGCTAAAGAATGCAAAGCCCATTAAAAGTGAGCACACACATTGACACACCGAGCACACACAAACTCAGGGCAGTGGGCTGCCACATATTGGGGTGCCTGGAGAGCAAGGGGTTAGGTGCCCCTAAGGGGTTAGGTGTCTTGCTCAAAGGCACTTCAGCCATGAAGGTGGAGGAAGGGAAGGTGCAGCTCACTCTCCCCATAACCACCCATTTTTCCTGCCGGTTCAGGAACCAAACCAGTGACCTTTAAGTCCCAAACCCGCTCCTCTAACCATAAGGCCCACTTTAAGTGAATATGTATAAATTTAGCGAAAAAACAAACATTGCCGCCAATCGGGTTAGTTGATTAGCCTACCACATCATTCCTGTGTAACATTGATTTCCCTGTCTCAATTTATTATGCATATATAACTTCCCTGTAATTAAAAAAAAAGTTTCACTTTTAAGGAGCGAGATCTAGCCTAATATTTCTGTAATTTGCTTTGTTTCCAGACTACTCTTCTTATTTTTTCGATGTAGTGCTATTTGTTTTAGAAATGCAAATCTCAAGGTGATTCCAAAGATACTCCCCTGATCTGAAAAAGGCACCAATTAGAATAATTTAATTTGTGTCACAAAACTAAAATATTTAGCTAATTATATAATATGTAACAACATAGTTTTGTGTTATATCTGTGATTTCTTTATTCGCTGAATAAGCTGAATGAACATTCTCTATCAGTGATGATCCATAATTTCTGCCACAGGTTGTATGTATTATATTGTATATACAAGCACCACACTACCCTAAGCACACTTTAAGCATGATCACTACTCTAAAAATAATGTAAGTCATTTCATTTTAAGCAACTCATTAATGTAAGTAAAGAAAAAATTGTGTAATGCATGTCTTCACATCATTCCCCTTTACAATGTGCAAAATCTCCCCAGCAGGTATTTAGGTGTATGATCTTACCTGCAGTCACGCTCAAACTCTTTGGACTCATCTGTGCAGCAGAAAAATCTCCCTTTAAAAAGCTGCACAGCCACAACAGCAAAAATAAACATGAACAGCATGTAGACAATTAGGATGTTCAAAACGTTCTTCAGAGAATTCACCACACAGTCAAACACAGCCTGTAATGAGAGAGGGGGGAAGAGAGATGGGAATTATGAAATTCTTTAAGTCAGGACAGGTATGTTTTACAGAGTCTTTAGTTGTACCATCATAAAAAACGTTTGCGGCAAAGGTGAAAGAAGATAATTTAAGCTGCTTGTATTTGTGATATTGGTCTTTCAGTCACTAGCCAAAGCTTGTGAACATAGGTGAGGGTAGGAACGTAAATCCACTACTACTAACTATTAATGACAACAATTAAGTCCAACTGAATCAAGTAGACAGTAATACAAAAGTTAGAATCCCACCTTGACAGTAGAGAAGAAATCCAGGATACAACTTAAAGCACGCTCCATCCTTCTCTCACTTGTGAATATGACCCTGAGATACATGAACTTCTTCACGTGGGGCAGGACCTCATTCCAGACCCAAACTCCTTCAGTTGGGGCAGGACCTCATTCCACACCCGGAGGATGTATTTCACCCTTTCCAGCTGAGGACCATGGCCTTGGCTGGTTCTCATCCCAGCCGCTTCACATTGAGCTGTGAATCACTCCAGCAAGAGCTGAAAGTCCTTTCTTTATGAAGCTAAAAGGACACTATCCACAAAAAGCAGAGATGAGATCCTTTGGCCATCAAACCAGAAGATCTCAACGCCTTGACTGCACCTAGCAATTCTTTCTAAATATTATGAATACAACCAGTGACAAAGGATCGCCTTGAAGGAGTCCAACCCTCACTGAAATCGAAATTTACATCTTACCAATGCGAACTAAGCTCTGGCTCTGGCAATACAGAGACCGAATTGCCCGTAGCAACGGGTACAGTATACCATATTGCTGGAGCACACCCAACAAGGTAGCCCAAGGGACACGGACGAAAACTTTTTCCAAGTCCACAAAGCACATGTGGACAGTCTGGGCAAACTCCCATGCCCCCTTCAGGATCCTATAGAGTGTGTACAACTGGTCAGGAGTGCTGCGAAGGAACCAAAACAACATTATTCCTGTTGAATCCGAAGTTCAACCATCAGTCAGATTCTCCTCTCCAGTACTCCCGCATAGACTTTCCTGGGTAGGCTGAGGCCATAATAGTCATGATAGTTGGAACACACCCTTTGGTCCCCTTTTTTAAAAAGGGGAACTACCACCCTCGTTTACCAATCCAGAAGTATAGACCCTGATGACCACGCAATGTTGCAGAGACAGGTCAACTGAGACCAACATCCAGATCCCTGAGGTATTCAGTGCAGATTCCTTTCACCCCCGGAGCCCAGCCACTGAGGAACGTTCTAATTACCTCAGCAACCTCCACAATAGTGATGGGCAGACCACCTCCCAAACCCCTGGGTTCTTACTCTTCCACAGAGGGCATGTTGGTGGGATTGAAGAAGTCATTGAAGTATTCCTTTCACCTCCCGACAACATCCCCAGTCATGACAAGCAGCTCTCTACTTCGACTGTAAACAGTGTTTGTGGGGTACTACTTTCCCCAACTGAGGCACATCAGCTGTGAAACAGCAACGTTTATTTGATGTGTTGCAGATTTATGTGTATCTCATGTGTCAAATATGTATGTGTATCTCAAGAGTATAAGAATTGGGAGTCTTTACTGTGGTTCGATACCAGATCAATGTTACCATGATGGTGGTAAAAATGTATCTACTGTATGACAGTATCTGTAATTCAGTGTGATGTGGTAGCCGTGACCGAAGGTCTGTTTTGTACAAGGAGTACTACAACTCAGATGGTACCCTTGTTCTCCAGACTTTGAACTGTAAACTTTATTTCTCCAGAAGAGCCCAAAAATCACCTGAAAAAGTTATATACAAAATGTAAATAAACAGTGTTTTAAGGACCAAAACAAAAGCCAAAAAAGTGACCAATACTAGCCATTAGGACAACAAATAATAAGTTACAAACTGGCAAAAGTAATCCCACACTGCTGAGATAACAGGCCTTCTCACATAACAATGTACACCCTGCCCCAATTAATTATTCCATTTACTCTAATTGAAATTCGGGAGATCATACTTAAACAGCAAATAATTTTAAAACGAGAAAAAAAACAAGACATTTAAGCCTTTAACTAAATTATCCTTAAACAGACATATAAACTAATAACAATATTTAGACATGCGAGGAAATCACACAAAATGGACTAAACCATTATATAGGCTGTGCAATTCAGGTGTCACCCTGTGCCTCATTAAATGTTAAATGGATTAAAAAAATTGTCTTCCACTGAGATATGCAGATATTCGGTCTCTGTATCACCAAAGCAAGAGCTTGGTCCACATTGGTAACAACAGTTTGAATTTGTTTCCAGCGAGTGTTGGACTCCACCAAGGCTATCCTTTGTCACCGGTTCTGTTCATAATATTTATGGATAGAATTTCCAGGTGCAGCTGTAACGTTGAGGGGTCCTGGTTTAGTGGCCATATCATCTCATATCTTTTTTGCGGATGACATTGTCCTTTTGGGACCTTCAGCACTTTTTGGTGTGATTTGCAGCCTAGTGTGAAACAGCCGGGATGAAAATCAGCATCTCCAAGTCCGAGGCCATGGTTCTCAGCCAGAAAGTGGTGAAATGCACCCTCCAGGTCTGGAATGAGGCCTTGCCCCAAGTTAACAAGTTCAAGTATCCGAAGGTCTTGTTCACAAGTGAGGGAAGGATGGAACGGCAATCAATAAGTGGAGGCCCTGCAGTGAAGCAAAGCTTGAATCGGTCAATCATGGTGAAGAAGGAGCTGAGCCAAAAGAAAAAGCTCTCAATTTACAAATCAATCTACATTCCTACCTTCACCTATAGTCACAAGCTTTAAGTAGTGACCAAAAAAATAGATTGAGGATACAATCTGCCTCAGAGATAGGGTGATCCTCAGTCATCCGGGAGGAGCTCGGAGTGGAACCGCTGCTTCTCCACGTTAAAAGGAACAAATTGAAGTGGCTTGGGCATCTGATTAAAATGCCTCCTGAACACCTCCCTGGTGTGGTGTTTTGGTCATGTCCAGGCAAAAAAAAAGACCCTGGGGTCAACACAGATCAGACTGGAGGGACTATGTCTCTTGGCTGGTCTGGGAATGCCATTTGGGAATATTTTACCATTTGGTTGTATCCACTGATATGAATTCATAGTCTGTCACTGTACACCAACTAGTGGGTAGGGATGACGTGTACTTAGCTATGGCGTTACGCTCAGGGTAGCAATTACCTGTATCACAAGTCTGATAGCATTTTTTGTATATCAGACATGGAAGATTTACATGTCTCTCAGGTAAGTAAGATTTACCTGCGTACCAGGTGTGTCAGATTCGATGTGTATCTCAGGTGTGTAAGACTCAACATGTACTCCAGGTGCGTAAGATTCAACGTGTATCTCAGCTGTGTAAGATTTACCTGGATCTCAAAAGTGTAAGATTTACATATACTTCAGGTGTGTGAGATTTATATGCATCTCAGGTGTGTGACATTTACCTGTATCTCAGGTGTGTAAGACTTAAACCCTGGTCTCACATAACCAGAAGAGCTTCATGCTAAATGAAAACAGGCGATTTTTGGCCACCTGAGTCAACCAGCATTACCCATATGTGTTTTGTGCACTTCCATCAGAATATATGGGAGACCGGGAGTTGCCTTGAGAATTGTGAATGTTTAAATTAACTATGAAACACCACATCATTTTAAACACTGCAACCATGAAGGCATCTGTGAGGTTTACATGGCCTACCAGATGTTACCACGGTGGTAAAAATGTATCTACTGCATGACAGTTACATGATATATACATATATATATAATCGTTAGTCGATTTTCTGTAAGACAGTGCTCGATACAGTGAAGTAGAGCTAATCCCCTGATGAGTGGGCAACCACGAAACAGGTCTGTAGGGATCAAATTGTAGTAAT
>JBCNYG010000011.1:2906999-2921813 GCA_039654305.1 Porochilus rendahli | reverse complement strand
TGCGATGGCCTGGCGAGCTGTCCAGGGTGTACTCTGCCCTCGCCCGGAGTCGGCTGAGATGGGCGCCAGCCTCCCTGTGACCCTAATTAGGAATAAGCGGTTCAGAAATTAATTTATATATATATATGGTATAAGTATTTTGCTGTTTCTTTATCGTCATTATTTTTATTTCAGGTTTATTTTAGGAAGATGCGGACACTGCAGGTGTGAAAATAAAAAATCTGTGCAGAAAATCTTCCTTTCTCCACCACTGTGATGTCAGTAAGAGGGTGTAAAATTGCCCCAGGACTAGTTCGTGACCTCCTATCTGTGTGCCGCGATTAAAAAAGTTGATTAGAAGAGACTCAGGTCTCTGAACTTTGACTTTGCGCTCTCTGATGGCTTCTTCACCACTACAAGGGCTTTTAAAATTTCATTAGCTTGGGTTTACAGCAGCTTTGGTCGCACTGGACAGAAACTTCGTGCCTGGAGATTTAAAGCTTCATGACTGAGTTCACAGGGTTCTGCTTTAGGTCCAGTTATGTTCTTCATTTGAAATCTATTTTAAATGTATAAAACTGACTAAAGGCATATAGAAAACCACAGTCTACTTTAAATTCACACTGAGGATTTTAAAAATCTTACATTCAGGCCTGAGTTTAATAATTTGAGACATTTTGAGAGAAGGATGATTCAGTTCTCTTTATTTTTGATATTCTGTTGGTTTTGATGTTGTTGTGTTTTTGGATTTTGTTGTTGCGTTTTTAGTTGTTGTTTTTAGTTCTTGTTCAGCTTTTTGTTGAATTTATTGTTGCATTTTTATTGTTTTAGTTCTTGTTGTTTTTGCTTGATGATTTGTTAAATTTTTGTTTGAATGTTGTTATCTTTTTGGTTATTATTGCTGTTGTTGTTTTTAGCTTTTGTTCATTTATTCATTCACTGAAGCGCTTATTCCTAATTAGGGTCGCGGGGAAGCTGGCGCCCATCTCAGCCGACTCTGGGCGAGGGCAGAGTACAACCTGGACAGCTCACCAGGCAGAAACACGCTGACGGCTATGCAGCTACTCTTGACGAAAATCAGCGATGGTTTCACCACAGACAGTGAGAGACACGGCCGGTCTTTGATAACCCAGTTAGCTGCACTGGGGGGACAGCAGTGACAGTCCGCTGATAGTGGGGCTTGAACCCACGAGCTTGGGATCAGTAATCCAACACCTTAACCACCAGGCTACCACTGCCCCTTGGCTTTTGTTGTTTTAAGTTATTTTTGTTGCTCCTGTGTTTTTGCTTGTTGTTTTTTTTGTTGTTGTTGTTTTTCATTGTTTTTTATGGTGGTAGCTTTGTTATGCCGGTGGCTGCTCAAGTAGTTAAGGCTCTGTAATCCTGATCAGCAGATTGAGGGTTCAAACCCCACTACCATCAATCCATTGTTAGACGTTCAGTTGTACACATAAGATTGAATAAAGAAAGTAAGTCACTCTGGAGAAATAAGGTCAGTCAAAGGCTCTAGATGGTTATGTTGATGTTTTTGGTTTTCCTTTATTTTTTGTTTTGTTGTCTTTTTAGTTGTTTTTGGTTGTTGTTGTTTATTCAGTTGGATATTTTTGTTGTCATTTTTTAAATATTACTTATTGGTTTTAACTTCAGTAAATGTTATTCCCTAATCACAAACACTGATCCACACTGAGACTCCTGTGTCACCTCTGGAGGAAATCCCCATACCTCCCTGTAAAACCCCCCATTCTTCTCACAAATCAGTCAAAATAAATTTCATTATCGATTAATTTACAATAAAAATATACGTTTACACCATTTGATTGAATGGTGAAAACTAAATCAGTAAACAAAACCTTCCACTTCCCGTTTCGCATTGTTCCTGCTCCAGTTCCAATGGGGAACACTGCCGAGTACGAGGGTTGATGAGGATTGAGGAGGATTGAGGAGGATTGATGGGAGGTGTGTTGAGAAATGAAATTAGTGTAACGTGATGTAATAACGCAGGTCCCGGTAGCGGATTCAGAGTTCCGGAGCTGACTGTAACGTGACTCCCTCTGGGACAAAGATAATAAACTGATGAACCGAGTCTGATTTCCCGGAGTGCGGAAAATGGCCTCACTGGGAACGGAGCCGACTTTGATAAACATGTTTTGAAAGCCGGAGTTATTGAGGATCAGCTTTTCTCCAGTCGAGGGGAAAATGAAGGCCGCTGTTATTGACCAGAATGAGTCTGCGGGAAAGCAAATGTCAACGCATGTCAAAACCCAGATGCCTTCTTTTCCTTCTGCTCGCAGGTATATTAGGGTTTTAAAGACAGCACGTCTCGTATTCAGAAGGAATGTGATGATTATCCTCTCATTAAAGATGCAAGAGCAAAGAACCTGGTGTAGAAGCAGAACTGATCTTGATGACATCATGACGTTTCTGTCAGGAATCTTTAACATTGGTGGCGATTTGACAGAATCCAGACAGGATCTGATAGTCATGTTTACCTTCAAAATAACAAAAAAAGCAAAAAAAAAGTGTTCAAAAAGCAAGAGGAATGAAACTGCAGAAGGAACTCCCTAACTCCCAGCAACACTCCACCACTCCTCCACTTCTCCAGTCCTCCGCTCTTCCACAACTCTGCTCCTCCTTTCCTCCACAACGCCGATCATCCGCTTCTGTACCCCTCCATTCTCATCTCATACCAGACAAAAAGATTTGACTGAATAATTAATGCATCGTGTACTCAAGGATGTTGATCACGTTCAATTCGATTACGGTAAAAGCAATTATCTTTAATTAAATGGCATGAATATTAAATTTATGAAGCTAATACTGTGAAAGAATCCAGATTCAACAGGAAAATTAATGATCAGGAAGTTCTCAGAGGTCTCTTATTTGAAATTTCATTTCCATTCCGTTCATTTCTAACAATAAGTTGAATAATTTATTCTCATGTTATTCAAATGATCCATTAAGTTGAAGCTTAATAGATGGACGAAAATGCTAATGATGCGCATGACCGATTTCAGAGTCCTGGACGTCTTTATGTGTTCAGAGAAATGGTCGAAAGTTTCAGATGAACATCTAAACATTCAAAATGTAAAAGGAAGCAACAATTTATGGGAAAAGTGTATTTTAATACATAGATGATGAAAAATTAAATCATAAAATCACAAAATAATAAATATATACTGTAACAATTATCCGCTGAGTGCTGGGTGGATATCCCCTGAGCTGTGGGTGAATAATTAATTTAGTATATACTACATAGAAACACAAGAAATTAGATTTTAACGGTTTATTTCTTTCAGAAACATTACAGCAAGTTTGCAAAGTGGATAATATCCATTGGTACGATTAGTAACAGAGCCCTAATCACAACCTTTGATTCTTGATTGATTCGTTCATTTTCTGAGCAGCTTAATCCTAATTAGAGTCGCGGATAGGCTGGCGCCCGTCTCAACCGACTCTGGGCGAGAGCAGAGTACACCCTGGACCCATCGTCAGGGCATTGCCGGGCACTTATGATTGTATATTTTGTAATATTTTGTAATGAAACAAAGCCTCAGTGCTATGTCCACATTGGTGGAGTTGTGTACCACCATAAACAAGAAGCCAGAAGTTTATTCTTGAAAAGTTATGGCTATGGGCAGAAGCAAGTGGGCGGGGCTTGAGGAAAATATCTCACGATGTTAGTTGGTGTAAGACTTAAATGTGTACTTGGCTCTTTTTCGATTAACAGAGGTTATCAAAGGTGAACCAGCCTTAAATCGGACACGGGTTCCGTATAACAACCGAAGCTGGTTTGTTCTTGTGGCAGTAAATTAACTAGCAATTCATTTTTAATGCAAACTTGCCCATTGCACTGGCTCTGCACTAGCAGGGAAACTATGGCAACTGGCAGTTACTCCAAGAACCTGTACTAGCATTCAAAACCAATAGTGATCGGTGTGATACGCAGTGAAAACATGTTGGCGTGTAAACATAGGGTTCGCCGTATTTTCCACTGACATCTCCACTGCTGTTACGGGTTAAGTGGATTGCTCTCGGACTCAGCGGTGGTACCGACTGTGAAACACTCATTTTGCTGGAGGTTAATGCCGTACACAAGCCAAAACCCATGGACATGACAGACCTCAAACTTCTCCACAAATCCTGACAGATATTTTTTAAACCAAGGTTCTACAATAACCATCATGCACCTGGAGAAAAACCTGCCAATCATGTGTTTTTGTGTCTATGGCGGCACAGTGGTGTAGTGGTTAGCACGTCCACGTCGCAGAGGGAGGTCCTGACTTCGAGCCCTCTGCCTGGTGAAGGAAATAAGATTAGATATTCGCTATTGATCCCAGGTGTGAATGTGAGTGTGATGGTTGTGTGTGTGTGTGTTGGCCCTGCAATGGTCTGCGAGCTGTTCAGGGTGTACTTCACCTGTGCCTGGAATAGCCTGGGATGGGCTTCAGTCTCCTGGCAACCCTAATATAGGATTGAGTGATTTGGAAAGTGAACTCAAATTGGATCTTACAGACAGGGTTTCTGTAGGTGATGCTAGAGTTGCCCCCGGACGCCCCCTGCTTTTGATAGTCAGACACAGATGCAGATTAACACAGACACTTTGGACTTGACTCAGACTTCGGATTTCAATGTTTTGGTCTCAATTCGGCCTCTTCCACTTAATTATCTACTAGGGTCGTGCCTAAGGCTAAGGGTGCACCCTGAACAGCTCGCCAGGCCATTGCAGGGCAACACACACGACGATTCACACTTACTCCAGGGCCAGTTTGGAACAGCCAGTTAGCCCTGCGGAAGGAAACCAGTGTATCCAGAAGAAACCCAGGCAAGCCCAGGAGAACAGAACAGCACAACAGAAACACCCTGATACGGCGGTACCAAGAACAGGTAGACCCAAATGCAGGACAGAGATGACAGGATCAGGTGTAAGTGCAACCAAGGATCTTTTATTTATTACTAGATACACGTGAAGCATAAACACTATGAGATGAAGGCTGGATCGTGGCTTCTCTCAATGACGGCTCGAGTCTTTCACTGTGATAGCTCTAGATGGTCGCTATGAAAAGCCCAAACGATCTGGCGACCCGAACCAGGTAAGCGCCCCCCTTTTATCCTCCGCTGGGGATCGGGAACAGGTGAGGGTGATCTGGGGCGGAGCCTGTAATCGGAGCACACGCACAGCGGAAAGCAGAGAGCAGAACAAACAGAGACAGGCATGATGAAGTCCTTCGGCGGGACCGGACACACCCTCATTGAGTCCAGGACTCGAACCCATGACCTGCAGACATGCTTACCCCTACACCACCGTGCCGTCCTCCACCTAATTTCGTTGTAGATAATTCCTACACATTACAAGTATTACCTCCTCATGAAGTGCAACCCCCACCATCCGGGGATGGGCGTAAGCAAGCACGTAACCTTCATGGTACTTGATGTCACTACCCACAATGTTAAATATTTCTGTACATGTGCACGCAGGGTTGGCCTGACACGCTCGTTATGAACAAACATAAAGATGCCTATGATTGGCTGATGATTAATGTAAATAACAGGGGGGTGAACTTGTTCCAAACTGGTGATCTCCAGGTTGCTAGTCGCGCACACTGATGCGTTTTCTCTTACGGTTCGTACCAGTGTCCTTCACTCCAATTGGCATCATGTTTCTTCTTATTAGCATAAAACGCTTATGACTCCTTGATGCAAGCCATAAGAACTAACTCATAAACACATCTGGCTCCATCGCCTGCCTGTAAATCAGTGTTTCTGGTATAAGACGAAGACTTCAGGCTGGCAGGGAATTCGGCGTTCACCTCCTGAATGCACGGAGTTAGCGATAAGATTCCGTAGAATAGAACATCGCTGTCAATTCCGCATGACTGAATATGAATGGAAGCTGTCAGTGGTATAAGAACCATAAATACTCTGGAAATACCGATGATAACGACGTTTTATCCCTGGTTTCCGTTTTATGTTTTATTCCGTCCAATATGACGAGATATTCGAACAGATCGGACACCCGGGTGACAAAACACCATTTTAATGTTATACAGAACGAGAGCGCACCATTCGCATAGAGCGTATATGTGTGTGTGTGTGTGTGTGTGTGTGTGTGTGTGTTATCAGCAGGAGGCAGCTGGGACATCAATGCAACTGAAAAGCTCAAGGCCATGGTGTCCAATGTGTGTGTGTGTGTGTGTGTGTGTGTGTGTGTGTGTGTGTGTGTGTGTGTGTGTGTGTGTGTGTGAGGGAGAGCGAGATTTATAGTTCTGGGTGTTGAGGAGCCTCTGTAAAGAAACTGTTACACAGTCTGGTTGTGAGGGCCCAAATGCTCCGGTACATCTTTCCAGATGGCAGGAGGGTGAAGAGTGTGAGGGGAGTGTGGGGTCATCCACAATGCTCTTAGCTTAGTGGATGCAGCGTGCAGTATAAATGTCTGAGATTAAGGAAAGAGACTCCTCTGATCTTTTTAGCTGTCCTCACTATCTGCACACAGCCCTGAGGAGCTCCAGTGTTCCGTGAGATGGTGTTTGAAATGCTGTTCCTGATTCAGACTGACTGTGGTCTGAAGTCTTGCTGTTTTTAAGGCACCAGGGGCTGATGATATATCATTAAAGCTTTAGAAGCATGCCGGGCCACTGCTGTATGACAAGAAGACATAGATGGATAGCTGTTTCAAGACACAGGGGGCTGTCCTGCAAGATATTTGAAGAGAGCCAGTGTAGCTTCAGGAAGGGGCGAGGAACCACAGACAGTGTTTGCTGTGTGCCAATTGCAGGAGAAGTGTCAAGAGCAAAATGGCGATCTCTACCAAACATTCATGGATCTCACAAAGGCATTTGATACTGTCAGTAAAAAGGTCTCTTTAAGACCATAGGCAAGTGCAGCTGCCCATAGTGGTTCATCCAGACTGTCTGTCAATTCTATGATGGCATGCAGGTCCGAATCATCAATGATGAAGACTCATCCACTCCATTCCCACTCACAAACAGAGTGAAACAGGGTTTCATGCTGGCCCCAAGTGTTAAGAATGATCTTTACAACAATGCTGACAGATAACTTTCAGGACGCCAACTCAGGCATAGGCATTAGTTACAGAACAGATGGAAAGCTCTTCAACTAACAACACCTCCAGACTAAGAGCATAGTCCATGTTGACAAGCTGCAAAATGTCCTTTTTACTGATAACGCAGCTTACCTGGCATCTAGTTCCTCCAACATGGGTGATCCAGGCTGCTTTAAGGAAATATACACAGAATACAGAGGATTTGATCCCACTATTTGACTATAGATGGCTCCAACAGGCTCTCCCAGAAAGTGGCTATCCGCTTCTATGTTGCTGGCCTGTGTTGATGCAGCGTCAGGGCTGTATGAAGGTGAATCTCTGCCCCCTCAGTCATGTTGCTCCTTGGCAGACTGTGAACTCCAGGCTGATGTGTGCAGCCCTGTTGAACGCTTGCTCAGTCACAGATAAAACATTTGTCCTAAAAGACTTCATCTCCACTCACGAGTTGTGTTTCTTTATGCTCACGGAGACCTGGCTCAAACCAGGTGATAACAGCACTTTCTCCAAGCTTCGCCCCACTGGCTACTCTTTCCTGAGCTCTTTTATTTAAACGGTTCAGAGATTTTGGACTCCGTTGCACCTTTAAGCCGAGGTCCATCAAACCTAAACCAGATCCCTGGTTGAATGTCAACACACATGCCCTGGGGAGGCGCTGCAGACAGGCTGAATAGGGGTGGAAAAAAGCAAGCTGCATGTGTCCTTGAGCACTCTAAGAGACTAACTTTCTGACTATCAAAATGCTGTTGAAGAAGGCAAATGAAATTACCTTCCAAGTGTCATTTCTACTAGGTGTAATCAGGCACAAATTGTGTTTTAGTCTATTATTAGTCTCTGATAAAGTGTAAAAAATGTGTCTAAATCATCAACCTGTGATGAGTTTCTTCATTACTTTATTAACAAAGTGACCTCAGTTTGACAGAGTATCAATAACAGTATGGCCAGTGTCTCAGATGTTCACCTACCTACCTCCCCATCCTGCTGTTTTTAATATGTTTGAGCCAGTATCACTCTCTCAGGTACTTGAGGCTGTCCAAAAGCTGAGACCTACTAACTGTCCTCTGGACATTGTTCCATCCAGGGTCCTTAACAGGTTTTTGACAAAGTCGGTCCATGTCTCCTCTCCTTATTTAACACCAGTATTTAACAGGTCAGGGTCTGTCTTAACTGTTTTTAGGCAGGATGTAGTCAGACCACTTACTAAAAAAATTATAAATCTTGACCCATCAGTTGGGTCAGAGCCTGCACTGCACAAAAGTACAGAACAACATCCTGCTGTCCTTGGACGCTAATAAACTGCACTGCTGTTAATGCGGGACTTTACTGTAGCATTTGGCACAGTGGACCATTCTATCCTACTGACCTGCCTGGCCCAGCAAGTTGGCATCCAGGGACCAGTGCTGCAGTGGTTCAGTTCATATCTAATGGAAAGAAATTTGCTGCAATTGATCAATGATTTTTTTTCTGCTCTCCAGCTCCACTGTCCTCTCATGTGCCACAGGGTTTCATTCTGGACCCTGTTTTAGTTTCCATGTACATGCTGCCCTTAGCTTCTGTGATATCTTGTCATAATGTCTCATTCCATCTGTATGCCGACAATCTAAAAATCTATCTGCCAGTTGCCAGAACTCCCCAGACACACAGTCCATACAACCATATTTGGATGATGTTTAACAGTGGCTGTCACAAGACTTCCTCTGCCTGAATGAGTCAATTCATCCTCTTTGGTACCTCTAACTCAGCAAATGTGGCACCAGATCTCTCACCTCTAACAAACCCACCTCAACCATGCAGTTAGGAACTTGGAGTGACTTTAGACAGTAACCTAAATATCAATAAACAAATAAACTCTGTAGACAGGGCACATTTGTTTCATCTTCACCTGTTGGCCAAAGACAAGCCATTCCTCAGCCATAAGGACCTTGAAATTAAACAATCCATGCCTTTGTCAGTACATGCTTGGATTATTGCAACACCCTCTACATTGGAGTAAATCAGACCTCTCTTCACCATCTCCAACTCGGCAGAATGCAGCTGTTTGGCACTGTACCAGCATCCTTAAATATGACCATATCACTCCTATCCTGTACTCTCTTCTTTGGCTCATGGTTTAGTTGAGAATTCAGTTTAAAGTCCTATTGTTTGGTTTTTGTTACATCCACGGCCTTGCACCTCCTTATCTATGTGACATGCTGACCCCTCAACAGCTCAGCAGAGCCCTGCACTCCTCCAAACAACATCTGCTGGTGGTTCCATGGTCCAGATGCAAACAGTGTGGTGATTGTGCCTTTCAGTGAAGGGGAAAAACCTCTGGAACTCTCTGTTCATGGAGTTATGCTCTAGCATGGACCTGCCCCTGTTCAAGGCCAAGCTAAAGACCTATTTATTCAGTTGTCTTTGACACTTGACAGTGGTGTCACTCATGAAATGGACAGATATGTATAAATTATAAATGTACTATGTGTTAGAATCTGCTAGGAACCATGTTCTGTCTCATGCCTTGTTCTGCTTTTTCTGTTCGGGTATCCTGAGCCCCTCCTGCATGGGTAGTAATTATCGGCTCCGCCCTGATTTTCTCCCTCTGCTCCCCATCATCTGCCACTGGATAAAAGCCCGACGTCCTCCCTTGGTCCCCTGCCAGGTCGTCTTGTGCCGTCACAGAGCATTGTTGCTTCTCACAGCCTCGCCACGATCCAGCTCTGTTACTACAGATTCCTCGATTATTTCCCTCATCGTACCCTCTCGTGTCTGTCCTGCTTTTGGATCCAACCAGGTCTAACACTATGTCTTTATTCTTGTTATAATTTCTTGTCCAGCACTTTGATCAACTGTGGTTGTTGTAAAGTGCTTTATAAATAACATTTGATTAATTGATTACCATCAGTGAAGGTTCACATACCTGGGCAGCACCTTTTCTCTGATGCCAGGATCGCCAAGGCCAGTTCTGCCTTTGGCTGCCTTGTGTATGTCTTCACCACCATCCTGTATACAAGTGAGACCTGAATAGTGTACCAAAGGCATGCAAATAAACTGAACCTCTTTCAGTTCAACTGCATTTAAAATTTACTTATGGTGCACTGGCAGAATAAGGTGGCCAGTGGAAAAGATTCAACAACACACAGAAGGCCTCCTTGATGGACTTTACATCTAACCACACATCACGAGAGACTGTTGTGGAGAACCGACCAGCTTGACATGGAGCAGTGAGGAAGCGGGCAGGAGCTTATGAAGCACAATGTATTGACTACAAAGACAAAAGTTCCAATCCAGCAGCAGTTTTTCAGCTCCGACCTCTGTAGCTTTGTTTTTACTCTTCTTCTTTTCTCTTCTAATTATGATTACTATTATTATTTTTTTTAAAATTATCATTAGTTTTAGTAGTATTCCTTTGTATAGCAATTAACGAATAAACGAATAATGAATAAAATTTGGTAGGGTACTTAATTCAGAGTGGATTTTTAATTGTATCTATCTATCTATCTATCTATCTATCTATCTATCTATCTATCTATCTATCTATCTATCTATCTATCTATCTATCTGTGTGTCTGTCTGTCTTTCTGTCTGTCTGTCTATCTATCTATCTATCTGTGTGTCTGTCTGTCTTTCTGTCTGTCTGTCTATCTATCTATCTATCTATAATTTCCAAAATTGACAAACTAAAATTACTCAATTTTACACAATTAACAATTGCTTTCTTTACAGATTAATAGTTCTCCATAGACCTGTTCTCACAAAGCTCAATAATGCATTTATTTTCTGAACCACCTAATCCTAATTAGGGTTGCAGCTCACAGTGCTAACAGCGTTAGCAGCACTAACATCGCTATGGGCAACACACTTCTGGAGCACACTGGAGAGGATAACCCGTTCATCATCTCAGAGCACGACGTGAGAAAGGCATTCAGGAGAGTGAATACAAGGAAAGCAGCAGGACCAGATGGCATTACGGGTAGAGTCCTGAGGACCTGTGCTGACCAGCTTGCTCCAGTGTTTACTGAGATCTTCAACCTCTCCCTGGATCAGTCAATAATCCCGACGTGCTTTAAACAGTCCATCATTGTTCCGTTCCCCAAGTAACCCCTGCCTGAACGACTACCCCCCAGTTGCCCTCACCTCGGTAGTGATGAAGTGCTTCGAAAGGCTTGTCAAAGACTTCACCACTTCTTCCCTACCGGCCACTCTGGACCCACTACAGTTTGCATACCATCCCAACCGATCTACCAAGGACACCTTCGCTCACCTCCATCACACAGCAATGAATCATCTGCACAGCGGAAAAGGGAATTATTTGAAAATGTTATTTGTTGACTATAGTTCAGCATTTAACACCATTATCCCCTCCATACTCACTACTAAGATGAAGATCCTGGGCCTCAGGCTATCCGCAGCGGTTCAGCACTGGAGCCCCCCAGGTCTGTGTCTTAAGCCCCCTGGTGTATTCATTACACACCTATGACTCTGTGGCCATTTTCAGCTTCACCAACATCATAAGTTTGTGGACGACACTGTGGTGGTGGGCCTGATCTCAAACAACAATGAGATGGTCTACCTAGAGGAGGTTAGAAACCTGGAATTATGGTGCCAGGACAACAACCTCCTCCTCAGCATCAGCAAGTCTAAGGAGCTGATAGTGGACTTCAGTACAAAGCAGGAGAGGAATTACCAGCCCCTGAACATCAACGGGACTCCAGTGGAGAAAGTGGACAGTTTCCTGTACCTAGGTGTTCACATCATGCAGGACCTCACATGGTTCTGTCACGTTAACACCCTGGTGAAGAAGGCCCGGCAGCGTCTCTTTTCATCTCAGATGCCTGAAGGATTTTAAACTGCCCTCAATGGTGCTAAAACAAACAGGACAGGCAAGCTCTCCAGAGGGTGGTGCGATCAGTAGAGCGTACCCTCCGTATCGAGCTTCCTGACCTGGGGCCTCATGTACGAAGGGTGCATATGCACAAAAATTTTGCATACGCCCTTTTCCACAACAAAGTTCAGATGTATCAAGAGTGAAATGTCTGTGGAAATGTGCGGTGCCTCACGCCAACTTTATAGCTGGTGTATGCATGTTTCTGCGACGCTTAGAGGTGATGCAGGGAAATTGCTGGTAATGTGAAAATTAGTCCTTGGAGTTAATTAGTGCACAATTTGCAGCAACAGCCGGTTTTCATAATGTAATCGGTGCTGTCGACTGCAAACGCATTGCTATAAAAGCGTCATTACAGGATGAATTTATGTCAACAGGAAGCATTTTTATTCGATCACTGTCCAGATCATATGTGATGCACAAATGAAATGAACTAACATTGTGGTGAGGTTTCCTGGTTCAATGCACAATTCACCCTGAGTAACAGCACGGTTCAGAACTACACGCTGGCTCTGAGCGCGATGGGTGATTTCAACCATTCACCAATGCATTTATTAAGTCACTGATATTTGTGAGGAAGCCTACGAGCAAGCGGTGATCTATGACCTTAACTATAAAATCCTTTAAATAGTTATAGTTAATGGTATTGTTCTTTCTTGTTTGTTTTGAATTTGTACTTGGAGGAGAGTGGTGACAATTTGTTAATAGTGCAGCTTGAACCCCCGACCTTCAGATCAGTAAGCCAGTACCCTATCACTCTTCCACCACTGCCCCTATCACAAGGTTCTATTTTTGTGTTTTTGCTTAGTAGTATAGTACACAGACATAAAATTGTGGCATAAATATCTATTTCAAACAAGATACTTGGTAGTTTCCAAGTAAAAAATACATATGTCTAATAAAAATTAAGTATAGGCTGTCAAACAACACCTGTACTGCATCTATGAATAAACACATTTAAGGAATGAGGATTTATTCATAAAAAAGAACCAGTGAACAAAATAGGTGATTGGTTTGGTTGAGTTTACACAGTTTGACTGTGTATTATTTAAATTATGGTGCTCTGTGTGTCAGAGAGATTTATTCAAACAATCATACACCTGTGGCAATCTCTCAGGCCACACCACTGCAGAGCAGGATTAATGCAAAATACTGTTCATTCTATTTGTATACATTTTAATTGATACTTTCTGATTTCTTCTCACTAAACATTTATTTTCACTCTTACATTTATTCACTTTAAATATATCTAATGTAAAGCATTTATTTTATTCCACAAATTACTCAATCACATTTTGCAAATGCTTGAGTTCATTCAAGTTTATTTATCAATAGATGTGTGAGCCTTTAAATTCTGCAGCATCTGCAAATAATTAAATAATTTTACTATTTGATTTAGGCACATTGCATGCATACAGTTGCGCCCCAACCTGTATGCCAAATGCGCACACTACATAACCCAGCAGTGGCACATGGGATGGTATTTTTAAATAGTGGCATAATAATTGGAATAAACAAAGCGAACTAAATAGTAAATAAATAAAAAAATCTCAATATAAGTCAAACTATCTTAATTAAAAAGTTAAAGCAATGTAGTTTCATTATACTTTTTATTACGAACAAAACAAACAAAACTAAAGGCAATAGAGTCTAACCGGTACAGACACTAATCAGCTTTTCTGCATGTGTGCATTTCTTCACACTTTTAAAACACTCTTGTGCTTTGCTGTCATGAGGGATAAATTATCTGCTTTTGGTATTTTCAGTACCTTTATAGCAAAATGCCAAATACGTTAAAATATCAAGTACTGTGTGTGCATTAGTGTCATTTTAAGGATGCAAAAGAGGAAGGTAGAACCAACATACTATAAGCCTTTCGGGTACAACCAAAAGAACCTTGGCCTTCAAAGTAGAACCTTTGCAAATCCAAAATCAGCAGATCCACTCCAACAGCCACATCTTTCTTGAGACCAAGGGACAACTTATGTTACTACTGTTATAATCTAGATGTTGTTGGACTGTCTTGGTTGACATGTCTCTGCAACATCAACTCCTCAGTCAACCCTGGAAAGTCTTTGCATGATTACCTGATATGAGGATCTGACTGACCGACAATCAGCAGCTCCAAGTTTGAGGCCACTGTTCTCAGCTTGAAAAGGATGTACCCTCCATGTCAGGAATGAGGTCCTGCCCCAACTGGATCTCGAGGTCTTGTTCATGAGTGAAGGATGGAATGGGAGATTGAAGAGGGAGCTGAGCCAAAGGGGTAAAGTACTCAAAATACCAATTACATTCCAACCCTTAGCTATGGTTACAAGCAAGGAGTAGTGATTGAAAGAACAAGATTGTGTATACAAGTGGTTAAAATTAGCTTTCTTTGCAGGGTGGCAGGGCTCTCCATCAGAGATGAGGTGTCTCAGGGCACTGGTTAGAATACCTCCTGAACACCTCCCTGATGTGGTGTCTCAGGCATGTCGAACCATGAAGAGACCACGGGGTCGACTCAGAACACACTGGAGGGATTATGTCTCTCGGCTGTTCTGGGAACGAGCTGGAGGAAGTAGCTGGGGAGAGGGTCGTCTGAACCTCACTGCTTAGGCTGCCATCCCTATAACCCAACCCTGGATCAAACAGAACAAGATGATGTTCAAGATGATGAAGATAAATAAATAAAAATCTAATTATAATTATTAATATATTAATAATAAGTAAGATAAATCATATATTTTTACAACTTTAATGTGACATAGAAACCAACAGAAAAAGTGATGGGACTGCTCTCAGGTTGGCTGCTCTATCACATTAAAGAATCTCTGTTGGTAATGAGATACACTCTGATATATATATATATATATATATATATATATATATATATAAAATCCTTAGTCGATTTTCCGTAAGACAGTGCTCGATA
>JBCNYG010000011.1:2689401-2706609 GCA_039654305.1 Porochilus rendahli | reverse complement strand
TCTTTGGTCATGAGCTGCAGATGGACAGCACTGTAATCGATTATAAAAGGAGTGAAGTAGAGCCGGTGTGGATAATGTTGTATTATTTTCTGTGTCTTCTCAGGGTGGCACAATGGTGTAGGGGTCAGCACGTCTGCCTCACAGCAAGAAGGTCCTAAGTTCAAGTCCTAGGCTTAGGAGTTTCCCTATGGAGTTTGTAGGTTCTCCCCATGTTTATATACCCCGGTTTCCTCCCATAGTCTAAAGACATGTACACCAGGCACATTGGCTGTTCCAAATTGATCCTAGGTGTGGATGTGGATGGTTTTGTATGCGTTGCCTTGCGATGCTCTGTTCAGGGTGTGCCCTGCCTGTGTCCAGAGTCGGCTGAGATGGGTTCCAGCCACCCTGTGAAGTGGTTCAACAAGAAGTGAGTGGGGTTGTCTTCTGAGAAGGCAGAACACAACTCTTGTTGATATTTTTGACATTTCTAATTGACTGATGTGCTAATTTATCCAAGTCTGCAATGTAAGGGCTAATTGTATAAGATGATGACTAGAAGTCAGCTGATTTGTTTTCTCATCAATACAAACAGTATATTAGAAATGTCCACAACATATCTGCCTCACAGCAAGAAGGTCCTGGGTTTTCCCCATACTTGCGTAGGTTTCAAGACATGCATGTTAGGCGAGTTGGCTGTGCAGTAACTCTCAATATCTCCCGTTATACTTAATACTGTATACACAAACACACTGACAAACAACAGGATGGCACTACATATTTATTTGACAATGAGTAAATAAAAGGAATATACCATATATACACAGATACACTGGAAAGAGAATAAAGCAGCCTTGTGCACATTTTTGCAGTCTTGTTCACTTTCTACCCAGTTCATAAAAATCCTATTTATATGTGGCTTAATCTAGATTTTAGCACAGTGACTGTGTATATGATTGGACAAAATGGCATTAAATGACTTCAGTTGTTTCATTTCAAAGCTTAAATTTGGTTAAATAAAGACGAAGTGGTCCTACGATGGATTGCCAAACTGTTCAGGGTGTACCAAGCCTTCGCCCAGAGTCGGCTGAGATAGGCTCCAGCCTCCCTGTGACCCTAGTAGGATTAGGAAGCTCAGCAAATACATTAATAAAGTTGAAGTTTTCATCTGGATTGAGTTTGCCAGGTCAAAACTGAGGCTAGATTTGAAACTTTTCGCTATGACTGACAGAGCCACCATTTGCTAGCTAGCAAGGAGATTGGCTAATCTGTCATGGTAATTACAGTTATCTACCAATAAATTAAGTTAATGAAAATGCAATAATCAACGTTTTAAAACTAAACAACATATTATCTAATATTCTGGTCACCATTATCATCATTTAGTCCCGAGAATTGCAGTAAGCAACCCATTACTTATACTTATTTGTATCATATATATATATATATATTACTGCACAGCAAAATTAATTTTTTTTTCCGCAAAACCCAGCTTGGTAGGCAGTCGGGTCAGAGCACAGGGTCGGCTATGAAAACGTACCCCTGAAGCAGAAAGGGTAAAGGACCTTGCTTGAGAGTCCAAGTGGCAGGGCTGGAACTTAGAACCCCCGACCTTTAAATTTAAACAAAGAAATGCTCTCTTTTACACTGTTTGTTTATTTTTGTATTTATTTTTATAAAAACAAATCAGAGTTGACCTTACCAAGCATTAAGTGTTAATTGAAGGGTTAAAATGAAGGGAAAGCCATCTTGTTGCACATAAACATATGCATACTATAATCATCTGGTGATGTTTACTAACATTTATGGTATTTGGCAGACACCCTTATCCAGAGTAACTGACATTTACTTATTATTTTTATACAACTTTGCAAATGAGGATTAAGGACCTTGCTCAAGGCCCAACAGTGACAGCATGGTGGTACTGGGGATTGAACCCCTGGCCTTCGGGTCAGCAATCCAGAGACTTAACCACTGAACCACCACTGCTCACTTACACAGCTGCAATCTGATGAAGCTTGTTTGATAGTTTGCATTAGTTAGTTTCAAAAGACTGGTGATTCAATTTCGTGAGTGCAAAATCACAAGAAAGGTTAATGGCGAAAATAACAATATACAGATATTAAACTAACAAGTCAGATATATACTAGTGAATTTCTGAATAAAATGTAATGATGCAAAAAAATACAAATCATATACACTTCCGTTCACATACATGAAACACATGACTGATCGTACATATGAAAGAAAAGAATATCACGGCAAGTATTCATACATAAATTAGTTCCATATTACAGAGGAAAACATGGGGTGGTGAGTTTTCACTACTTTTCGCAATACAATGCCCCCCAATTGCAAAGTTATTGCTGTTTTTAATCGGTACACACCAAGGTTCATGAAACAGAGCTTGCTTTCATAGAAACAGACATTAACTATGAATGCAAGCTTTTATTAAATTTGGGTTTAATTTCAGTTTAAGGCCATACAGTCAGTTATGGAATTTAGCTAGCTTTAGCCGTCCTTGTTCATGCCATAACTTTGTTAATGCCAAAGATGGGCTTCAGGAGTGTGTTGCAAAAATGTGAACTTATATATGAGGTTGGACTCTACCACCCCAAAACTTTTAATCACCTCTTCAAAACCCATTTTAAGCTGGACCGCTGGCGTAGTGGTTAGGACGCTGGGCTCATGATCAGGAGGTCATGGGTTTGAATCCTCATTACATCCCCACCGTGCTAAGCACTCTGGGCAAGGTCTTAACCACAACTTGTCCACTCAGCAGTATAAATGGTTACCAGTAAAAATACTGGGAAGGTAACCTGCGATGGACCAGTGTCCCATCCAGGAGGAGTTGAGCTCCTAGTTGCTTCACACTACAGAAACTGGGGATTAGCACTGGCTCTGATGAGCCTCTAGGATCGGGTGTAAAAACCCACAGACTTACCTATGTTACCTTACCTATACAACAATTAAAAAAATGCATATTTTGCAAGGCAAACTATTGTACATGTCACAATCAAGAATGACAAAACACTGAGCAGGATTCGGGAAGATGTCACACCTTTACCATGTAATAACTATAAGAAAACCTAACCATAACTCTTGAACATTATAGCCCCCATATTTCATTTGTAAGTGACAGCTCACTCCGCCCACATCCCAGCACAGCAATGGGTTTTTGATTAATTAATATGGGAATGGGCGGAGCTTAAAACTGTACTTCAACCAGCTATTGAGATATTTCAGCTTCACTTTTATACCTGCTTTACTATGTTCACCCATTTATACAGTCATTGTATGAGAAATGCTTTAATCTAAAGTAACATTGTAGACTATCCAATCACACAGCTGGCTGCATGAGAAAGTCTCACTGGAGGGTTCATTGTTGGTGCTACGGCAGCCCTGGGATTTGAATTCTCCACTTTCTTAACACCAGAAAACTCCAATATGAGCAAAAAAAATGGTTTCTGGATTAAAATAAAAAGCATTCGAGGTTACATTTTGAAAGGTTATTACATGCCATTAGAGATAGTGTATACATATACAGAGAATAGTATAGCCAGGTGTATAATTGTTCTGGATCTACGTACTTCTAATATTACATATTAAAATGAAAGTAGGAGTGATTCAGGGACTCAGATGGAGCGGAATAAGATGTTGGCATTCTTGGTCTTTATTCGTATTCGGCCAGTCCTCCTGTAATCTGAAGTACAAAATACAGAATGCTTACAGTTACGAGCAAAACAAACTTTATAATGTCTGATTCACATGAAATCAATGAACCAATTTGAAAGGAAGCAATGACATGAACTACTGTTGTATAGTGAGTGTATAGTGTAATGTGATGAAGGCCAGAATTGCTTTAATTCAATGGCTGACTATATAATGTACCTTTCGAGCAGGTTTTCAGACACAGCTTCCTATTGACAAAGTTGTTCTTGTTTCCTCCACAGCCACTGTACTTGAAGGAATGGCAGCGTTTAGTATTGGTGTTGTAGAAAAATCTTCTCTCCGTGCCATTACAGTTGCCCTGGATGAAATGCCACTTACAGTAATCAGGAGGGGAAACCTCTGAAAACAGACAGACAGAGAGTGAGAGAGAGAGAGAGAGAGAGAGAGAGAAAGAGAGGGAGAGAGAGATGAAAATGTTAGAACTTAAAAGCAAAGACAGAGACACAGGCTGCCAGATATAGAGCAACAGACAGTCAGAGGAACAGACTACAAGACAGGTAGACAGACAGACAGGGGACAACCAGTCAGTGAAAGACAGTCACAGACAGCAAGAGAGATATACAGTGACAGCCGGAGGGAGCAAAATACAGACAGAGTGAGAAATAGACTCCAAGTCTGACAAAAGACTGACAAACAGACAAACAGACATATCAAGAGATAGAGAGACATACATGCATAATCAAAGGCAGACAGATGCAGCGACAACCTATTGTGAGTAAAAGAGAGACAAAGTGACAGACAAGAAATAGAAAGACAGACAAAGAGAGAATCAGTGAGAGCAAAAGACAGACAGGGTGACAAACTGACAAACACACTCATGGCGTCAAAGACAGAGTAACAGACCATGCCACGTTACTCTAAACACCTTGTGTTTTCCATATTTTGCACACGTGGAATTCACACCTTTTACACATACAATACAAACAGACATAGTGACGGACATATGGAGCAACAAACTCAGACCGTGACGAAAACAGTCAGTGACGGCAGTGAGAGTGATGGACTCAGATAAAGAGAGACCGATAGTGAGACAGACAAACACAGACAGAGAGACAGGGCATAAAATACAGTCTGTTCATTTACCCATGTTAGTGTTTGACTCTGGCCTCAACAGCTTCTGAGGCTGTGTGTGAGACTCCACGTCGAAGTCTGAAAGCAACACACACTTTCGTCAGAGCAGTAAAACGCTTCTGCACCATTTCATCAGCAGGACGATGATCAACTGACAATGCTGCAGTGTTTCATGTCTGCTTTTCTGAAGACACCACAACATATTCATACGAGTGATCCTGATGGGTCCTGGAACGTTACACCAGGAACTCTGGGGTGTTGATAGCATAACGTGTAATGTATTCATGCAGACACTTACCAATTACAACGACTGACGGTGCGTCAGAGTCAGGTTTCTCCTCAGGCTTCAGACTGTCTTGTGGTTCGTCAGTGTCATGACCAGCTGATACAAAAGAAAAAAATCTGTCATTCTCACTGCTTTCATATTGTCATGAAAATTTTAATTTAGAAAATTAGTCCCTCTGTCCAATCAGATTGGAGAGCTCAGCTGCTCTTTGGTTAATGATGTATTAACTGAGTATTTAGTCTGTAAGGGGGACGGCACAATGGCATAATGGTTAGCACGTCCGTTTCACAGCAAGGAGGCCCTGGGTTTGAGTCCCAGGCTCAGGTGTTTTTGTGTGGAGTTTGTTCATCACGTACGTGGGTTTCATCTGAGTACTTTGGTTTTCTCCCACAGTCCAAAAACATACACTTTAGGCTAAACTGTGTGTTCCAAATTGCCCCTAGCTGTGAGTGTGAATTGAAGTGTGTGTGTGTTTGTGTGTGGCGAGCTGTTCAAGGTGTTTCATGTCTTTGCCCAGTGTCGACTGAGATAGGCTAGAGCCTTCCTGCAACCCTAAAAGGATGAAGCGGTTCAGCAAACGATTGAATGAATGAATTAGTCTGTAATGGATAATAACCAGCTTGAAAGAAATCCAAATTAAATCCAAATTAAAACGATGCGTCTGACATTAGTTTTGCAAACTGATGGAATAAAACAATTCCACTTTTAGCTTTGTGAGATCTAACTGTGTTCTTGGCAAAAGCTGCCCCTGGAATGATGTCTCTGTCCTTTTCTTTAACGCAGACACCAGTCAGTATCGTGACTGATTAAAGGGAAAAAGCACGAGTGTGTTGAGGTTAATAGAATGAGAGAAGTGGATTTCATTTAGATGATGAGATTGAACCACCGCCAAGACCGTTATTAACCACAGTTCAGTCTTTAGACTTAGACCGAAGAAAAGTTTTCCTCAAAAAGTTACTCACCTTATATTTGGGGTATTTTTAGGTAAAAAAAAAATTCACACAGAATTTTTTTGTAGCACCGCCTTTATAGCATGTAATCACCATAGCATTGTTTCAGCAAACATTAGCAACATCACAATATTTATTTTCAGCCAGAATGGGGCACATTTTTGCCTGACAGCTTGAATTCATTTGTTTATTCAGTTGCTGAACCACGTAATCCTACTAGAGTTGCAGGAAGGATGGAGCTTATCTCAGCCAACTCTGGGCAACGGCAGTACACACACTAAACAGCTAACCTGTCAATCACAGGGCCACAACTTGAATTGGTGATGGGTTAAATTGAACCACTCCATAAAGTCTTCTCTAGTGCATCCCAGAGACTTTCAGTAGGGTCAAGGTAAGGACTGTCTGCTGCAAAACCATTAAAAATGATTCCTGAACCACTCTTCCACTATTTGAACCCAATTTTAAGTCCGTATCAGGGAAGAAAAAGTCCATTGATGTTGATAACCTGGTCATTTAGTGCATTTAGGCCATCAGCTGACTTCATTTTACTGCCACATAATGTTGCCGAGCCTCGACCTGACCAACTGAAGCAACAATGCCATGCCAATTATTCTCTGTAATTTCACTGTTAAATTTCCTTCATCCCGTATTTGCAGTCTTGTATTCTCACTCACTTATTTACCGAACCGCTTAATCCTACAAAGTGCAGGGAGGCTGGAGCCTAATGTGTATGTCTTTGGATTGTGGGAGGAAACTGGATGACCCCGAGGAAACGCTGTAAGCTCAGGGTGAAGACGCAAACTTTACACAGAAAAGCCTTCACAGAGGCTGGGATTCGAACCCAGGACCTTCTTACTATGAGACGAGGACACATCATGATATCTGTGACTAAATTAAAGTGCAGGGTTTATCTTTATTAGCCTTATGCCCCTTTCTTTTTTTATATGTTTTTTATATAAGGTTTAAATTTTTTTTACATTTCATACACATTATATATTTAATTTTTTATATATTTTATTATTATTATTATTATTATTATTATTATTATTATTATTATTTATTTTTTTTTGTTTCCTATATTTTATGTTTTTAATTTATGTTATATGCATATTTTATTTTATCTTATTTTATTATTTGATTATTTCCACCCCCCTTGTAATTAAAAATCCCTTAAAATCCCCTAAAGTTTTAGTTATTGTTCGTTTGTTCTATTCTTGGACAGTCGTTCTAAGCATTTCACTGCATATTGTACTGTGTATAATTTGTATGTGATGAATAAAATTTGAATTTGAATTTCTCACTGACACAACTCGACAATGAACAATCAACTGAACAATATGGGAACATGGACAAGCACCGGTGATACCATTCGATGCTCAAGATGATCATATCTTTTTTTAGCAATATAAAAGGCTGGGAATTTACGACCTCAGCTATTGTTATACAATCATGCCTTTAAAAGGGAAGAGTGTACCGTGGGTGTCTGGGTGAAAGTGTCGATGAGTGCTATTAGATTATATGAAGCAGATGCCATGTATAAAGTTCTTGATCATGAGCTGATGGCTAGAAGTAGCATTTGAGCTGCTCTTACAAAAAATGCATCAACACCCTCTGACCAATCAGATTCAAGAATTTAGGAGTACTGTAATATATAACGAATGTAACTACTCCATTGCAATGATATAAATCTAAAGCTAAAACCTAAAGCAGAATATAACTGAAACATGGAAATTTACATATACATACGCTGGCATCGGTCACGACATTCTTTGATGGTCTTGAAGTTGTTGGCGTTTCCAAAACAGCCACCGTAATAGAAGCGTTTGCACTCGTTTGTCTTGCTATCAAAGAAGTAGCGAGGTACGAGGCCTCGGCAAGGGCCCGGCTCATCCTCCAGGTGGCATGGACTCTTTTCAGCTGTGGAAAACAAAGCATTTGCTTTAAAAGGATATGAAAAATTTCTCTGGTCATTTTTAAACTAAATAAGTCTGTTAGTCTGTTTACACCAAAGTCTTGTGGCTCATCACAGCTGGAGCATATCCCGGTTATAAAATGAAGTTACTAGGAGTCTCTTCTCCTGGACGGGACACTAGTCCATCACAGGTAATCCTTCCAGTATTTTTTACTGTTACTCATTGATACTGCTGGGTGATTCCAGCACCCTAACCACTACACCACCATCCCCACACTTCAATTAATGGTTTGGTCAAATTGGGAATACATTTATTATCATGTGTGCTACCCACATTGGCCACTAGATGGAGACAATCATCCTCTAAACACAAAATCTTCATTCGTTATTTGTGGACTTAAGTGCGTATTAAACGTTTAAAGGGTTAAAAGAAGAGAAATCTCTCCCAGGTCATGGAGAAAACTATAATTCTTAATAACACCTCCTTAAAGGGTAAGAAAAGATTTGGAAATGGGATACTCATGCTGTCACACTTGATCACTAAATTTTTATATAATAAAGATAATGTATAATAAAAGGTTGTAGTTTCAGATCAGACTGTGGTGCAAGTTGGAAAATTAAATGCTTCCTTACTTTGATGTGTTGGATCATTCGGCTCAATTCACTCATAAGAATCAACTCTTTTGGCTGTTTTAATGGATCTAAACAACCTCTTTTTGAGCACTAATTCTTCTTTACCTAATTATGATTACCATTCCTTCTAATCAACAAAATAACACTACTGTTAAAAAAATACATTTAAATAATTATAAAATCAGCAAATACTAAACACTCACTCACACCTCATACAAAATTAGTATTGAGTAATTTATTTTTTCATCCATTCATTAACCACTTAATCCTACTAACGTGGTGGGGAGGCTGGGGCCTATCTCAGTCAACTCTCGGCAAAAGCAGGGTACATCCTGAACAGCTCAGCAGTTCATCAACGGCCCAACACAGGCACAATCTTACACACTCACACTCACCCCTAGGGGCAATTCAGAACAGCAAATTAGCCTAATGTGCATATTTTTTGACTGTGGGAAGAAACCCGGAGGAAAGCATGGGAATAACATGCAAACGCCACAAAGAACGTCTTGATGTGAAGCAAGATGTGTGTGTATGTGTATATATATTTACAGTACCAGTAAACGTTTGGACACACCTTCTATGCCAGTTCGAATGAGTGTGTGCGTGTTCAGATTTCTGACTGGTTCTGTATGCTATAGCAGCTGTTATCAACACTTCTTTCCTCACCAGGCTCGTTTTTTTCTTCTCCTAAAGTTATGCTGCAATCTACTGTACCCATAACTCTTGGAATTTGGGAAATCAGGAACTTGGGCAATATCCATAATGTCTGATGTTACTCCACTGACTCTAACCTGGTTTATATGAATTAAATATTATTTTTACATGTGTGTGCTCATAAATGAAAAATGTTAAGTGATTTCAGTATCTGAGTTCTGGTGTAGTGATTAAAACATGCTCAGTTCTGCATAACCATATAAATCATATAAAAGGTTCAGCCAGTCATGCGCTGTTCAGGAAGTGACTCATTGTGAGCCACAAATCCCCTCTGTGTGCAACTTTCCATTTCTCTCAAAGAACTGGTTAAAGTTTTAATTTAAGACGGGACGTGGAGAGATGACTCGACACTCTCTGTTTCACAGCAATTACCGCAGTGATGTCTCATGGTTTCCGGAAGAACTAGAAGGAGATACGATTCATTCAGTTATACCACAGAACTAAAACCCAGCTGATGTGGCACTTTGTTCTTTTGTCTTTGTGTAACCAGTAAAAAGAGGTAAATGCTACTAGGTGAAGGATGGGCGCTCTCTGATCAGCTCGCCAGACCATCACAGGGCAACACACACACAACCATTCACACCTGGGGTAATTGGAACAGCCAGCCACCCTAAAGTGCATGTCTTTGGACTGTTGGAAGAAACCAGAGTACCTGGAGGAAACCCATACAAGCACGGGGAGAACATGCAAATATAGGGAAATACCCTCTGCAAGCATGGGACTCGAACCCAGGAGCTTCTCGCTGTGAAGCAGACATGCTAAGCAATATGGCACTGTGTTGCAACCAAACAGCATGTAATTATTTAAAAAGTTTTGAGGTAAAATCAGGTCATGTCAGACAGTGGTGAGGACATGTCCCCTGTATAAAAAAATAAATTAAATAAAAAATAAAAAAAACACAAAAATGGAGTCTGGGTCACGACTCTGAAAGTAGCGATATTTAGCATGCGGAATATCCATCATGTTGTGATTCAGCATCGGAATGATTTACAGCACTGAATAAATGGGATGTGCTGCAGTAGTTTATGCCATTAGGGAAAAATACCCTGTCCAGAACACCAGAAAAGCATGTTTTTTACTCGGCCTTATTATTTTTTTTTTTTTTCTTATCTGACTGGCAAGTGAAATCATAAATCTTTCTTCGACTTATCAACTGAACTCGAACTGCATTGTTTCCTTTTAAATGTTTTGGCCAATTTAGGCAATTTAAAAAAAAAAAAAAGTAGACAGGTTTTTGTTTTTGACAGAAGTGACAACTGCTGAGAATTTTTGTATAGAACATGCAGTGCTTGAGGTACAATAAGAAAGCTAGTCTGTAGGTCTTTTAAACCCGGCTTTACTGGCTCATCAAGCCGGAGCTTATCCTGGTTTCTGTAGCATGAAGCAATTAGGAGATCAACTCCTTCTGGATGGGACACTAATCCATCCCAGGTTACCTTCCCAGTATATACTGGAACCCAATTACAGTGCTGGCTGGACAGAGGCATTCTTGTAGTTGAGACCTTGCCCAGTGGTATTAGTACAAAGTGCTTAAAGGTGAACACAAACCAAATCAATTATTATCATTTATCAGATTTTTTAGAAATCTCAGAATAGGAAGTTACCAAGTCAGTACTTTTAAACAACAGCAGCTCTGAGTGGGCGTGGCCTGACTGGTCCATATATGGAAGCCTTCAAATACTCTACTGTAAGTATATTATTTAATAATAAATATTTATTGAAAGTATGTATTCATCAATAACAACAATGAAATGCTGAAAACATCTGAACTGTAGTCAAAAAAAGAAGCTAGCTAACAGCCTGCAGAATAAACGACATAGCAGTTACCTTTAAAAACGTAGCGGTTACATTCAAAAAAAGAAGAAGAATTTAATGTAGAAATGGTTTAAAGAGCGGTTTTGGAATCATGAGAAAGTAGCTGCTTTATCTGCCAATATCTTACCAGATATCTTCATTTTCTTTGGAATAATTGCGTTATAAATCATTTTTAAATTATTTAAGATGTTTAACTACACGTCATATTTACCCATTCATCCATCCATCCATCCTTTCACCCATTCAACCATCCATCCTTTTACCCATTTATACTTTCGCCCATTCATCCATCCATCCTTTCACCCATTCATCCATCCATCCTTTTACCCATTTATACTTTCACCCATTCCTCCACCCATTCCTCCACCCATTTATACATTTACCCATTCCTCCATCCATCCTTTCACCCATATATACTTTCGCCCATTAATCCATCCACCATTACACCCATTTATACATTCACCCATTCATCCATCTATCCTTTCACCCATTCATACTTTTATCCATCCATCCATCCATCCATCCATCCATTTATACATTCACCCATACATCCTTTTACCCATTCATACTTTTTTCTATTCACATATACATACATACATATTTTCACTTATTTGTTCCATTCATCCATCACTCTGTCCAGCCATCGATCCATCCAATTATCCTTTAATTTATTCATTCACCCATCCATTTATACCTTCATTCATTTATCCATCCATTTATTCAACCAACCATCTATTCATCCACTCAACCATCCATTAATCCATTCATCAATCCATTCATTCATCCATCCATCCATTCATTCATCCATTCATTCATCTATCCATCCATTCAACCATCCATCAATTCATTCATCAATCCATCCATTCAAACATTCATCAATCCATTCATCCATCTATTCATCCATTCAACCATCCATTAATCCATTTATCCATCCATCCATTCAAACATTCATCAGTCCATCCATTCAAATATTCATCAATCCATTCATCCATTCATTAATCATTCATCCATCCATCCATCCATCCATCCATACATCCATCCATACATCCATCCATCAATTCAACCATTTATTAATTCCTTCATTCCTCCATCCATCCATCCATTCATCTATCCATCAATATATTTCTTCATCCATCCATTCATCCATTAAAATATCCATCCATTCATTCATTTATTTATTTGCCGAACTGCCTACCCATAACCTTCTTGCCAGTTTTCCTGGGACATTATGAGGTAAAATGTCCTTCCTCCAAAACTTCTACTGATCCCCTTCTCGCTGTTTTATCAGGTACAATCAAATATTTTATTTCCACCTCCTTAATGGTATAAAAGTAACACCGCATCAGGCTCATTCCACCACGCCACTCTGTTCGCCTCCAGATGCGAGCTCAAAAATTTGGAATCTGAACTTTCCAACAAAGTGGGATGAGAGCTTAGGAGGCAGCTGAGCTCCATGCTGCACCAGCAGGAGCTCGTGATGTTCCTGACGTCTCTATGGATTTAGCGGTTATGGGCTTGCACACGGATGATCTCAAAGCTTAACGGCCGAGGGAGTCGTTCCCTAATCAGAGCATTCCTCTAACATCTGGTGAGTGGAATCTCTCTGCAAGGAACATCTGGTGAGTTGGTGGATCCCAGGAGGGGGTTGTTGTGTTTCTTCAGACTATACGCATATCTATTCCTCACTGGAGATCTTTAATACAGAATGGATATAGAAATGAAATGATAATAGTCAGGATCTGTACCTTGCTTCCTGAATGCTGCTCTCTTCTTGTTGGTTAGCGAGGCTGGTGATTGATCTTGGTGATGGCGCTTCCTCTTACCCACCGTGTCTTCACTGGGGCGGTCAGATCACTCCTGATACAACTGCCCTCGCTCTGGGTTCATCTGGCTCACTGGGATCACACGCATCCAGGATGAGCATTCTAGAGTCCAGCTGTAGAACGACAGAAACCCAAGAGACTTTCACTGAGAACCAGAACTTTGTTTCAGCGCTCCAGAGGTGTTTAAAAGTACCAAGAGATCCAGATTAGAAAGTGATTGTAAAAGTTGGTGCCAATCCCGTCTTCTCTTTACAAAGTTGCCCCAGGTCTGCTGGGAGAACAGCTTCTTGGCTAGGCCGTGGAGAGGCAAAGAATTTGAAAAAGAAGGGCAGATAGTGGCTGAGTGACGCGATGTGAGAAGCGGCGGCGATGGCAGACACTCATCTTGATCGCATTAGCGGGTTTTAGCTGACGCAGATATGACTGCTCTCCTTCTCTACTGCTCCATGCTCTCTTGACAATTTCCAAGACCGAGTCATCTCTTTCACTCTTCTCGCTCTCTCTTTCTCTTTTTTATCTATCTCACTCTTTCTCTCTGTCTTTCTTATTTACTGTCATCTGCTTATTCTCTCTATTTTCAGCCCTCTCCTTCCTCCCACAGTTTTCTCAGGCTTCACTATTTCCTCTCTCTCTCTCTCTCTCTCTCTCTCGCCGTCTCTCTCTCTCTCGCTCTCTCTCTCCGGCTCTCACTGTGTTTGACGTCTGCGAGTTGGTTTTGATTAAAAACAGGCATGCCGTCACGTAAAGGTCTAAGACTCGAGGCCAGTTTGTTGGTGGAATTACTGCAATGTTTTGGCTCTTAACTTTTCCTTTTTCTTTTTTTTCTTCTCCTCCCTCTTTCTTCTCCTAAATGGTCAAACCCTGTAACTGTACAAGCATCCTTGCGCAAATGATCAAATATGATGGAATTCAAAACAAAACAATATAAAAAAGAGGCTGAAACGGCAGGACTCGGTGCCTCAGACATTCCTGGTGAATATACCAGCCGTAAGAAAACACCGAGCTTAGCAGATGTGTTTGAGACACTTATTTTTTACACATCTGGATGAGGAGGCGCTTCGGAACGACTGGAACACTGACTCAACTGTGTCTGTAGGCCTCGACGTAGGAAAACAATCTCTGCTTTCCTCTTAGTGTGTAACCCATTCATTCCCTAATATAGACATGATGCTTAACAACTCTGTCTCTCTTTCCCTCCCTCTCTCCCTTTTTCTCTTTCTGTCTCTTTCTCTCTTTTTCTCTTTCAGTCTCTCTCTGTTTCTCTCTCTTTCTGTATTTCTGTCTGTCTCTTTCTTTCTCTGTCTCTCTCTTTCTTTCTCTTTCTGTATCCCCCACTCTCTCTAATCTGCTCTCTCTCTCTCTCTCCTGCTCTTTCTCTCTCTCTCTTTCATCGGCTCTCTCTTTCTCTCTCTCATCTACCCCCTCTCTCATCTGCCCTCTCTCTCTTTCTCTTGCACTCTCATTTGCTGTCTCTCTCTCTCATCTGCCCACTCTCTGTCTCTCTCTCCCTCTGTCTCTCTCGTATACTCTCTCTCTTTTTTAAAGACAGAGCTTCTTCTTTACTGTTAATTGGGTTTAAATTAAGATTGACAGGAAAGAGATCACAGAGACCCTCCTCCGTCTCGAGTGTTTAAACACCTGACAAGACAGATCAATAAAATCTTTACCTCCAAACTTCTGGATTCTGATTGGTCAGAAGGTGTTGACTGAGTTTCTGTCCATACAGATCATGAGGCGTTCTCTGAATTCTTCACTCACACAAAACGTTTCTCAACTCATTTTTGCAAAATATTTTTATTTTATTTTAAGCAACGTCTCTAGATTCTGTAAAACCTTTCACTTTAAAACATTATTATTTTATAGCAGTGCTGCCAACAGTGCCATGTTTACATGAATAAAAATAAAAAAGAAAGACAGCAACAAACCCATCTATCCCTTCATACACAATTCATAAATCTAATCTTATTTTAAATTACCAACACTGGATTTAAAAATCATTTATATTTAATCACTGATGCTTTTCTTAGTTTAAAAAAATATTATTTGTTTAACAAACTAAAACACAAGCAAACAAAAAATATTATAAAAATATTTAATAGTAACAAGCATAATGATATTATTTTTAAAAAAAGTTAAATAATAATGATGACGATGATAATAATATTAAATAATAATAGTCTTAAAAGTAATACATAATTATTATTTATATAATAATATTTATTAATTGTTTATCATTCTTCTTCTTCTTCTTCTTCTTCTTCTTCTTCTTCTTCTTCTTATTATTATTATTATTAAACCTTTGCATTCTAACATAATGAATAAAACCAGCATAAAAACATATTAAAAATTTGAATTAAATATTACACTTATACAATTTAACACAACAGTTTATTTAACATTTCTTGTAAATTTATTCATAATAATATTTTCCCCCATTCTAAAGAGATGAGAAATTTGGGGATTTTTTTCTACATGATCCCATGCATGGGGGACCAAAATGTAATAGTTTATTACTGCAACACAATAAATATAACACAAATATTAACAGCATGGTAACAGCATTGTTTTTTAAAGGGAGGTTTCAGGTTATTTTTATTTGTTGCTTTTTTCCCCTGAATTTGGATTTAAGATTTAATTCAACGAAATAAAGTTCTTCATTTTTGTGTATTTGTATGTATTTGACAAATCTCATGAATCTTACTTCAGACAATATCGTGCAGAAGTCATTAGCATTAGCATTAGCATGTCAGATATGACATGTAAATGCTTTTGCCTTTAGGCTGGAATGAATTAGTGTCACATCCAGCGTATGATTTATAATCCTGATCATCTGACGCAAATTGGATTAAAAACCGTACAAATTGGCCTTTGAAAGCTTAAATGCCAGGAGTCTGTGGGTGAGTAACCTCAGACACACACACACACACACACACACACACACTTTTCCAGGACCACGAAGTTCATGATGTGTAAGGGTTAACTGGGAGAACTGGGAGTCAATGGGCGGATGAGCATGTTATGGCATTATAGAATAATACTGTAATGAGACTCAGCGAGGATGTTAATAAATCATTGCGAGTTTATGTTTTAGCATTAGCATTAGGATGAAAACACTGATCTCTAGTGCTCTCTAGGGTGATTTGTGGATGACTGAAGTGGAGATGAGAATTAGCATCTCCGAGTCTTACTTGGCCAGATGTAGTGTATGCATGCAGGTGCATGTTCCCTCCGCCGGCTCCTAAATATCCCGTAATGGTTACAGGATGGCTAATCTGTTCAGAACCCTCATTCATCCTAATCACGAGAACCATCAGAATACGCACACTGTGAGCAGAAGGAGGAGCTAAAAGAGGACTGAAGAGTTTTCCTTTCTTGTTATTATACAGCACTCAGCTTCACGCAGCACAGCTAGCACCCTGGAGCAGCATCCATCATCTCCATGCAGGTGTGTGTGTGTGTGTGTGTGTGTGTACAAGACTCCCTCTTAGGAAGAAGCTCCATAAATTCATCTGTAATATGAAGCATCACCTTCCTCACAGATCCTCACACATCATCTGACCCGATCCAATCTCCCGCGACCTTCCAGCAGGCTGAGCACGATGCTCGATGCATCAGTGCTAACCCGTGTAATCATTTCCATTTTTCTTGGGTCACATCTCTATTTAAGGGCCTCCCCTCCAAGCTCCGCCCCAGAACATTCCATAAAACATTCTTTCCATCACTGCCACATTAGATGTTTTCCGTTATCAATAAAAGCCTTTTTCCTCTCCAAAAGCTAATTAGCAAGTGAAATTAGCATGCCTTAGAGCATACACTACACACAGTGCTGAGTATTAGCATGTAAATGTGGTGTTTTTCTTGCATGGGCTTTCCCCTTAATGCTAGCATGTAGCAAATCAAAGCTAAACTAGCAAGGCAATTTATTCTCCTCAAAGACAAACAAAACTCATTCCTAAAATAAGCGCAAAGTAAACATTCCAGCTTTGTAGCCTGGTTAGCACACTCTATGAACCGTTGGCCGTTAATCAGATTGGCTGTAAAGTGGCTTCATGATCAACAAAGACGGTGAGATCAAGGTCAAAATCGATGAGAGTCATGCAAGTGAAATATTCAATAAAGGAAAACAAGGCTAATGGAATATTCATGCGCGTTAATTCCCCAGGAAAAAGCCGAGTGTTACGCGCAAACAGAATGGCAATCAGACCGAATTAGGACAGCTGAGGAAACACACACACACACACACACACACACACACACACACACACACACACACACACACACACACACACACAC
>JBCNYG010000011.1:2602710-2616930 GCA_039654305.1 Porochilus rendahli | reverse complement strand
GTGACTAGAAGCAGTTAGAAATAAATCCGATGGAAATAAAACACTTCTGGATGTGTTGTTATCGAATAAAGCTCGATCACACACACACACACACACACAAACCTGATTATTTCCCTAGAACAGCCTGCTACATCATGCTTGGTTGCTGACGAAAGCTTGTGATTTGTCAGAAGGTGCTGATGGATTTTCGTTAACCGCGTAGCGAGCAGGTCAGATAAAGTCGCACCATTTCTATATAAATATATCCAGCAATATTTTATCCATCTTTATTTCGGCAGTAGTGACTCTCACCGGAGTATTTTGGATCGCATACAGAACACTTTTGGTGCGTGTTCTGGATTTTTTACAGATTTTTTTTTTCCGACAAAAAAGTTACACTCCGCCCCAAACCCCCCGCCCCCCGCCCCCCCAGCCCTTATCTCTGATCTCCCTCCGCTTTGCTGCCTCGGCGTGCAGGGAGGCGTAAATTTCATGAATAATAATTTACCAAAAGTGTTTGTGACTTCTAAAACGGCGTTAATCCGTTAAAATTAGAAAAGAGTGCTGAGATGAAGTAGTGATAAAAATAATATTAACAATAAATTAGGTTTAAAAATAAATAAATAAAATAATAGTAATAACGGGTGCTGGGCTCATGACTGAGAGGTTGTGGGTTCGAATAAGATCCCTGGGTGAGGTCCTAACCACCAGTGTGTCCCTGTCCACCCAGCAGTATGACTGGGTACCAGTAAAAGTACTGGGACGGTAGCTTGCGATGGTCCAGCGTTCCATCCAGGAGGAGCTGAACTCCTAGTCGCTTCACGCTACAGAACCCGGGGATGAGCACCGGCTGCGATAAGCCAGTAGACGTACAGTAGAAGCCAAGCCAGCGTGTATGAAAGTGGTCCGAAGCGGTAACGTCAGCTGGGAATCGGCTTAACGGTTACTTTTAACGAGAAAACTTTTTGTAAGGTATTTTGTTGTAAGAGAGCCATTTGGCCTGATTGAGACTGATTCATCTGATGTGCAGACGGTGTGATTCGATGTGATAAGGTGAACTGTTTGTCTCCTGCAGACACCTGCAAAGCTGTAAGGACATTGTGCTGCGCAGGAGCACATCGGGGAGCTTGGGCTTCAGTATCGTAGGTGGTCAAGAGGAGCTCAACTGCAATCAGTCCTTCTTCATCCGTTCCATTGTGGAGGGAACCCCAGCGTACAACGACGGCAGGATACGGTACACAGCACACTCTGCTAAAAAAAATAAAATAAAAAATCCCATACTGCTTTAACTTGGATTTAGATCCTGTTACTCATGAGATCATGATGATAAAAAATAATTTTCCTTTTAAATGTGTTTTAAGTGTATAAGCAAGAAGGTCCTGGGTTCGATTCCCAGCTCGGGCGTTTCCGTGTGGGGTTTGCATGTTTTCCCCGTGCTCGCGTGGGTTTCCTCCGGGTACTCCGGTTTCCTCCCACAGTCCAAAAACATGCACAGTAGGCTAATCGGCTAATTTTCTATAAAGCTGCAGTGTATGTGGCAGCCACTGCTCCGAGTGTTTACATGTACGTGCTCATTCGGATTGTTTAAATGCAAAGGCAACAATTTTCCTTGTGGAATGAATACAGTATAGCAAAAAAAAACAAAAAAAACTTTAGACTTATTCTTGACTTGGACTTAAACCTATTTTGGACTTAGTCTTGACTTGGACTTAAACCTATTTTGGATATAGTCTTGACTTGGTCTCAAAGTTCTTTTTGGACTTAGTCCAAAAGAGGTTCGAGTACAAGTCAAAACTAAGTCATGACCTGGACTAAAACCACTTTTGGACTTGGTCTTGACTTTGTCGTCAAGCTGTTTGAAATCAATCTCAATAAACCCTGGTCCTGGAATTGTCTAGTACTCACCACAGGAGTTTGTGATTTCTGCTCTGTTATTTAATCACATCCAGAACAATGCCACTAGTTCAGAATCTTTTTCTAAAATTGTGAGAGTATAGAAATAAATATCATGTGCAGGTTTCTTTTATAAAACATGAAGATAAATCTGCCATTGTTTCAACATCTAGCAAGGTAGCATTTAGCATTCCAACTGTGGCTTATCCCGTCATATAAGCATCCCTGTATTACACTTGGGGCGTCAGCCATGATGTTCTGTTGGTGTTTCCTAGTTGTGGCTCTTTATGTAAAATTACCAGCAGCAGCAGTTGATGGAAACATTTTGAAAGTGGGAAGAATGGAGCCCTTGGGTGGGTTTATGAGAAGAGTTAACGTCTCCCTGTGGAAGTATCTGCACTCATTAATGCCTGCCGCTTTCACACGGGCACAAAACGGCTCACTAGTGCCCTGCTTACCATGCGGATGTTTGTGTGTATGTGTGTGAGAGTGTGAGAGCGTGAATCCATATGGATGGAGTGGAGGCAATTAGAGGGAGGACAGGCAAGAAATAGGATGGAAAACAAAAAAAACAAAAAACAAACCTGTGCAAACAAACAAACAAACAAAAAAGATGGAGTGATGGAAAGAAAAGTGGGTATCGGATAAACAGAAGGAGCGAGTGATGAAAGTGTTTTTTTCACTGATGTCTTGATAGGGCAAGAGGAGAATGAAGGACGGGTTGCGAATCCCAATATAGCACAAACAGACAAACGCGGGCGACAAATGACAGCGGAGGCAGCATCGTCAGTGTGCATTACACACTTCATTAAACTGCTGAAACGCCTGGTCACATGACCTCACATGATCCCAGACAAAGAGGAGGAAATATTTTAAAAAGAAACACACAGATCTCTCAGTGGGCCCTTCCCAGAGTGCCGTGCTTCCAGACGCCATGGTGAGCCTGCACAAAGCTTTAATCAGCAGCTTCTCATGACGCTTATGATTCATGATATCACCGCTAGTGCAGGGGTGGGGGTGACAGACAGAGAGAGGAGGAGGCTCAGGTGCAGGAAACCCGCTGATATTTAACTCTACGTCTCAAAACAATCCAATAGAAAATAATGGAGCACCCTGAGAACATTCTGGAACCATGAGAAAGCACCCAGCAATATTAATGCAGATGAATTGATTCAATTCGGAAGGAGTCGATTCACCTGTAGGAAGGGAATCAATCAGACAGTGTCCTGTACATGTTTTCATTCATTTACCGAAGCGCGTAATCCTACTAGGGCCACGGAAAGGGTGGAGCCTATCTCAGCCAAGTCTTGGCAAAGGGAGCCTACACACACATACACTCACTCGTAGGGGCAATTTGAAACAGACAGTTAGTCTAATGTGCATGTCTTTGGACTGTGGGGGAAAAAAACAGAGGAAACCCAAGCAATCATGGGGAGGACATGTAAACTCCACACAGGAACCCAGGACCTACTTGCTATGAGGTGGGCATGCTAACCAACTACGCCACAGTGTTGTCTGAAATGTTTTCAAATAATATCTCAATTATAGATTTTCTATAAAGCTGCAGTGTTGATGTTCCTAGATGCTGAAATAGCCACTAGTAGGTGGGGTCAGGGAAGGACATCAGCAAGCCAGAAAAAAAACAATGTCGGCAGAGGAGTTTCGGTTCTTGTCTACATTTCTGTGTAATGTTCCTACAATGTTGTGATAACAGGTCAGCACTGCCAAAGTTTCCACCACAAATCCTCATTTTTTATGGAAGTTGAAATATTTAAACCCGATCCAAATACTGTACTCTATGTGGTGTGTTTTGCTAAGAAGCTAAAAAGCTGCTAGCCATCCATGCTATGTTATGCTAGCATGCTCCTCAGCAAGTGAGCAGTTTAATTATGTAGTAATTAAGACTAAAAATGAGATGCCTGTTGATCCTCGAACATTTCCTGATGTCAGACTTTGGTGTTTTCTTTCCGAAGGTTAAAATACATTCGTGTGAAATGTAGTGCATTAGCTTGCTAATTTGCTGCTTATCTGTGTTAAACAGTTCGTGGAATTACTTCCACGCTGCTGTGAGACTGAATTTAATAGAAGAGGATTTAAATATAATAAAGTTTTGTACTGTATGTACTGCTTTTAGCCATCGCTGCTTTCCGGCTTTCTTCAGAGGATCAGAGATTGCTCACTCATTCAGACATGTTTATCTCGCACTTCAGTGCTCCAGCAGCACAGCTCAAAAGCTAGCAGTGCTAAGCTTTAATTACTTAGCTTCCTTCTAATTAAGTCCTTGAAATGGATACGCAGGGGCGCTCGACACCAGGCGAGAGCACACTTTCTCCAAACCTCACCCTGCTTCTAGTCTTCCACAGAAAGGCGCGCGGTGAGATGATTTTCCTCCAAATTCTCAACACTTAGATAGCTAATTCAATAAGTGACTTAGCATAGCAGTAAAGTTTGCCCTAACATCTTGTTCAGCTGTGGGGGCACATGGAAAGGAACGCGGCATTGTGAGATTCTTATTTTCGGATAAATGTGTTCCATTTGGCTGCCTGAATCCGCCGGGCCTCCCAGGAATTGTTTAATCAATAACGCTTGATCTGAAACTTCAGCAGCAATAGAAGGAACATGAAAGCGCACATCCGCGGGTGCGAAACAGTTTAGCTGTAGCAGTTACGGATTTTAAACACCTCAGGTATCTGATAATACATCATTGTTACGTTATTGCTCGTTAATCTGTTAGCTAGCATTCCCTGTAAGGCTGTCCACACTTCACCTATTATATATAAAGCAGCTAAAATACATATTAGCTCATTCACTTACTCACTCATTCATTTGCGAGACTGGAGCTTATCTCAGTCGACTTTGGGCAAAGGTAGGGTACTCCCTGATCAGCTTGCCAAACCATTGCAGGGCCAACACACACAGCCATTCACTCACACTGTCACACCTAGGGGCAACCTAGCGCAGCCAATTAGCCTAAATTGCATGTTTTTGGACCGTGGAAGGGAACCGGAGTACCCAACCAACACCGAAGCAAGCACTAGAAACCCCGCACAGGGACGCCCTTGTCGAGCCTAGGACGTAAAACCAGAACCCAGTTATCCTAATGACTTCACCTGTTCTGTGTGCATCCCTTAATAAATATGCCTTATTGTTCGCTGTTCTTTGACCTACGCTGAAGGCTACAGTGGCAGTTTAAATAAATTTCCATGCCTCTCAAAGAGAGCCTTTGATTGCAGAAATACGGCATCTAGTTTTGGAGTTATTGTGATTGTTGTGTACGTCGGCATGAGCATAATAGAGTGCCCTTTGCAGGAAGAAAGCTGCCTGTAATTACACACAAGGGAAACGTAACGACATGTTACCAGCTGGTTCTACCCGACTCCTCCCCCCTTTAGAGGGCACTTCTTGCCCTCACTGCCACGTAGTTTTTAACTGAAAAACAAACAGATCTATAAAGTATAATGGAAACCCTCTAACCACAGAAAGAATGCAAGCCTTTCACCAATTCACGATTGTGCTCTCATGCTCTTTATCTCTCTTTCTATTGCTTTAACTTCATTACCTGATGTCTATCTCTTTCCCTGATTGCATCTCGCTCTCTCGCAAACAGGCCGTCATCGTATCCAATATCTCTCTCTGATTGTAATGGGCAGTTTGGGGCTTGACGTGAGGATGTTCTTCTCTCTTTAATTCCCTCCTCTAAAAACCCACAGACTTTTAACATCACCTTTTAAAGACTTAGCTGCTGTCTGCGCTAATTTAGCTTGCCATCTGGACCTTCTGAGACACCTCATTCTCTCCATCCAAATTGACAAAAACATCTATTTTCCCTCCACGTTACTTTCGCTGCCGGCTTTCGTCTTGCCACGGCTCGACACCCCTCCTGCGACGAATAAAAGGGGAGAATTAAAGTGTGCGGGGAGAACATTGGATAAGCCATCGAGTGCACCTACGGTTATGCTAGAGAGAGAGAGAGAGAGAGAGAGAGAGACTTGACAAATTCAGCCTGTGAGAGGATCGGACAGACGTTTCAATGGCGTTTTCTGTGAGCCTCGCCACCGGTGACTTCTCTATCATATCACCACATGTAGTTCTCTCCGGCATTGTGCAGGTCTAAAGGAACGCCTGCTATCTCGGCACCGGAGAAAGAAAAAAGCTCCTTTTTACTGGAAGTTGACAGGACAGCATGATGTATTGCTCGGGCTGCTGGAAGTTAATTAAATAGCCTGGGCAGTCACTAAAGCGAGGGAAAGCGAAGCAAAGAGAACAATTCCAAGATGGCGGCACTCGTTTAGGCTCAGCATGAAGGGGAACTTTTTTCAGCAGATAGTGGAGGTGTTGGAAGCCCTTCATACTCCTAAAAAGTGTATAGAAATTGACTAAAGGATACAGTGATTCTAATACTTTCCTTTCACATGACCATATCTAGCTAGAAACGTGAATGCTAAAGAAAGAGCGTGTCTATATACGTAGCTTGGTACGAGTGAATAAAAGGATCTTAAGAGGTTTCGAGGCCCTTAGCATGAGGCTATACACCAAGTACCACCTATCTACCCTTCATCCCTTCATTAGGACAACATGTGGCCTTTCATGTGTTCCCCGGCTAATCCTCGCTCCTTTTGCTAAATAAATCATATGCTGTAAAGTGGAGAGCGTGCTAAAGTATGCATGGCTGCGTCTCGCGAGTCCCGGAGTTTGACAGCTTTGATGTACACCGGCTGCAGAACACACACAAAGAGACAGAAAGACAGACAGGTCTGGCTCGTACTGATATGGTTTGTAATTTTATGTATGACCTTGTAAACTAGCTGTCATAACACTGCAAACTAACCACCTTTGATGCATAATAAGCACAAACTGCTTGTCTCTGCGTCCTCTTGAAGCTTAGCTGAATGCTAAGTGTGAACACTTTGCTTCTCGAGCACATAAACACATCCCCATCAAACCGTTTGCCTACTTTTGCCACATTTATCCAGATATATGTATCTTCACTGTAGCTACCCGCTCCAGAGGGTGTGATGTTTTTTTTTCTGCGAGGTCTCTAGCTACATGTGTTCTTCATTAGCACACTCAGTCCACTGGGATTCTTCATTGATTATCACATTATTGATTGCCAGAGAGTTTCAGGCAAGTGCTAACACTCTGCATGTTCACTTCTCTGCATCTCTGGTCCAGCAGACACCATTGCTTCCAAGCGGCGAGAGCAGAGCTTTTCCACAGGCTCCACAGCCAGAAAATCCCTTTCCGCTTCTTCATCAGAGCTTTAACCAAGTTTAAGAAATGCCTGTTTTGCACGGGTTTCCTACGGATAATCCGGTTTCCTCCAACAGTCCAAAGACATGCAAATTAGCCTAATTGGCTGCTCCAAATTCCCCCTTAATTGCCCTTGCGTTGGCCCTGCACTGGACTGGTGAGCTGGTCAGGACATACCCCACCTTTAACAACTTCACTAGTGTACCACCTGAACATGACTAGAGAACACATAAACTGATCCCTGCTTGGTATTTGGTTAGCTCTGGTCGGGAGGTGGAGGTGGTGGGCACTGGGATCTATAGAAGAAACAGGGGAACACATCTCGAAAGGGACGCCAGTCCAGCATTTGGCGCCAGTCAAAACACAATTCTTAGTAAGGAGTAATAAAAGTCAACAATCCATCTTTTGCTGTGACTTGGAGGAAGCCGGAAACCCTGGAGGAAATCCATGGAAATGTTGCCCAAGCTCAGAATCAAAGCAAGAACCCTGGAGCAATGAGAAACCCAGACCGCCTCAAGAGGACTTGGTCCATGGAGAAATGTCACTGATTTGATAACTGATTGCTATCAACAGCACAGAATATCTGGTTTCAGGTCTGGAGTGTCCCAAACCTCCAACTCTGTCCGTGTGCCTTGGGAAGCTCTGCTTCTGTCACAACAGAGACAAGTAGACAAGGACTAACAAATGACTCACCTCCCCCTCAGAAGACTCCAGGGTGAGCTCTTTCCTGCAGGACGCTCTAAACTCCCCGACTCCTGCGTTCACTTCCACGCCCTTCGGCGCTTCCAGCGTCAACGTCCTCGTTGGTGACTCCAACCTACGGCATGAAGGAAAACATCACTGGATATTTTTGTATGCACCACGTCGGATCGCTCACTCCCAGGTCACTCGGCTAATAACATTCCGATTTTCAATTCGAGGAACCTTTATGAACGCCGACCCACGGGGTCAAAAAGTGTTATGAGAAAAAGTATTATGAGAATGCATAGATTTGATGAGCTTCTGTGCAGAGCTGGGCTTTTTATTAGCTGGAGTTGAGGACATATCTAAAATATCTGCAGAACGGATGAGATTTGTAGTTTCGTATATACGCTTATGATGCACGTGTGCAGAGGAGTGTATCGGGGATGGTATCAATTCTCTTGCCTTATTTTTAAATGAATAGGATAGTAATGGATGGGACCTTCCTGCAAATAAAACCAGGAGATACATAACATTCTTCTCTGCCTCTTTTAAAGGCAATCTAAAGCCATGCCTTTACTACTTTACTTTCTCTGCAAATGATGGATACGTAGACCACGCCTTTTTCAGCGAGACTGCCACGTTAGAAGGCTATGAGTGCTTCTTAAACCCCTTAAAGTGAATCTTTGTTCCCCTCATTTGCATGGAAGCTGGAGACTATCTCAACTGACTCCGGGAGAAGGCGGGATACACCCTGAATAGTTTGCCAGTCCATCACAGGACTAACACCCACACATTTAGGCAATTTAGAATAGCCCATTAGCCTAATGCGCACGGATTTGGACCGTCATAGGAAACTGGATTGCCTAGAAGAAACTTGCATAAACATCCAAAAAACATGCTAACATGCTGAGCTGCCACAGTGCCGCCCTGTTAGCATCTGAGCCCTCCCAGCGGGAAAACGTGAAAAGAAATTAGAGGAGCGATTTGAGGTGTATTTCAAGAAAAACGAGATGTCGTTTACTCCAAAGCTTCAAGCAGAGTGATGTCCACTCCTAGGAAGTGCATTTGAAACCGGAGTACCGGTACCCCAAGGACGCCCACGCATGCACGGGAAGAACATGCAAACTCGAAACACACTGAAACAACCTTACCGAGCCTGGGACTTGACCCCAGGACCTCCTTGCTGTGAGGCAGACCCACTAACCACTACACCACCGTGTCACCCAGCTTGTATCAGGATGTTAACATACAGTACCTATATGGGAACACCCGAATTAGACCCGAGGACATGATTACCCATATAAAGTACCCCAGGAGGATGAAACCTGTCTGGGTACATTGTGCAAACTTACAGGATAATTAACAACTTGACAAAAATGAATATATTGACTTAACGATCCTCCATTTTTCCCCTTCTGGGTGGAATCTTTCCCCGAAGGCCTTTTCAACAGAGAGATTCAATCAAAGCATCGATTTTCTGTTGCGGGGTCTCCAGCGCAGGACGCTCTCTCTCTCTCTCTCTCTCACACACACACACACACAAGTGTATAAATATCTCAAGTCTGCAGATGGCCCCACACTCCTCCTCCTCCTCCTCCTCCTCTTCGTCCTCCTCCTAACTGGTTCATTTTAGCGATAGATAAGCATGCTTCGCTGGTTTCTTATCGCTGTAATTCAACACCAACATCCCATTCGACCTTCAGCTGTTGGCTTGACGGATTCGCAGCCAGACCTTTTTTTTTTTTTTTTTTTGGTTTACATGACAAGCAAAAGAACGAACACAATGCAAAAACAGTTTCTTTTCATTCGGAGAGAGAATGAGCAGTGCACTTTCAAGAATGTAGGGTAGTGTCATCAGTCTGCAAAGAATGCATACAAAGATCTTTTTATACGATTCAATCCTTAAAACGTATAACTCCATTACAGGTCCGCTAACAAGGAGGCACCAGGCTGTAGTGGTTGGCATGTCTGCCTTACAGCAGGAAGGTGCTAGGTTCGTGTCCTGGGCATTTCTGTGTGCATGTGATCATTCCTACCATACTTGTGAGGGTTTCCTCAGGGTACTACGGAGGAGGATTCCTCCTGCAGTCCAGAGACATGCATATTAGGCTAACTGGATGTTTCAGACTGCTCCTAGGTGTGAATGTGAGTGGTGGTGTGCGTGTGTTGGTCCTGCAATGGACTAGTGAGCTGTTCTGGGTGTACCCCGCCTTCACACAGAGTCGGCTGAGATAGGCTCCAGCCTCCTGTGACCCTAGTAGGATTAGGCAAATCCATCAGTAAATCAATGGATTTTACAAACTTACTAATCTACCTATTGGCTGAGAGGAAACTAGACGAAACTCTTACAAACATGGGTAAACATAAACAAAAACTGTACATAGGTACTAATCCCGTGATTAAATCCAGGACTCCGGCACTCTAAGGCATCTGTAATAAGTGATACCATTTCCATTTGTTTGGCAAACAAATTGCTGACAACACCCATTCACAGATTTTACCAAAATTGGTGGGGGCACTTCCCTACCGGAGTCCTAGAAATGGTTTGATCTTGGAATGTTGAAGGTCACAAAATTTTGGAGAGTGCCATTGACTTTGAAAGAAGAGCTGATAAACCTGACCACTAATAGGAACCCGTATATGAACCTTCAAACAAGACTGTTACATTTAACCTTTATTGGCCTTAAAAGATCAAACCCCATCCTTCTCAGAAATCTTTCACTCAAGAGAGGGGTTTTTATTTTATTTATTTATTTTTTTTGCGATTTGGTCACTCTCACATATTATAAAACATACGGTAAGATCAGAAGATGGGAAATTAAAATGCATATGTATATATATAACGGGCCAAACAGTAACATTTAAGCCCTGAAAAAGCCACTAGTTCTAAATATAAAGCGCAGTGGACTAAAAACTCTCTCTGGGATCCTCCACAATGCACACTTGACGCCTGATGCAAGCCTGATGGCAAGTAGCATTCCTAATTTAGCAGCATTAGCCCTGTAGCACTAAGGAAAGAGCCAAACATATCACATTAATCATGCCTAAACAGAGGATGGTGTGCTTTGAGACAGAGCTGCACCGCCTTCCTTCCTCACTGGATGAATTTCGAGACATCTCTGTGTCAGCACAACGTGAAACACATTTTGCCCAGTTTACAGATGATGAGGCAATATAGTTGAGGTGCAGGAGCGCTCTGGAAAAAAATACTCACAGCGTCATGCAGACTGAGAGACAGTCTCACTAACGATGCTCATGGAAACAATAAAATGCCGACGTTCTTGCCAAGCCATGCGTCTGAAATCTGAGGTCCATGCGGTTCACCCGGGAGGTCCGGGACGTTTTCGGTTGGGGCTGTTTGAAGGGCTGAATCTGAACCACACCTCTATTTTCGAGTTATAGCCATCAGCCTGTTTGATTGGTCATTCCAATCCTCTGAAAACTCTGGGATGTATTTAGAACCGTAATGGTTCTTTGGTTCTAGGTTCTTATTTCCACCCAGTCGCTCAAACAGGACACAAAAACACCTCCTGTGCTTATTAGATTCAAATTATTATGACTGAAAAGGGTTAGTACATCCACCTCACAACAAGAAGGTCCTTGGTTTCGCATCTCAAGGTCAACGATTGCGTTTCTCCCTGTGCTTGTGGGGGTTTCCTCCAGGAACTTTGGTTTCCTCCCACAGTCTAAAGACATGCACGTGAGGCTAACTGGCGGTTTCGACTCACCTAGGTGTGAGTGTGAATGGTTGTATGTTGGCCCTCTAATGGACTGTTGAGCCATTCAGGGTGTAGCCCACCTACACCCAGAGTTGGCTGAAATAGACTCCAGCCGTCCTACGGCCCTAGCGGGATTGACCTGCTCAGCGAATAAATAAATGTTCTAGTTATTTAAGGAACACCTTCCTTAGAACCCTTAGGGTTTCGCTTTGGTTGTTCCCCTGGAGATCCCCCAAAATATACGCTTAGTTTGACTGCTGAACATTAAAGCATATATCCAGCGTTCCTTCCTTCCACGCAAAGGTTCCGACAAAATGCTGTGTCTTTGAAAGTACTCCTGAAGGAAGCATTATGGTTTGGATTAATGTAAAACCTCTAGAACAGAGTTCTTCCTACCAGTCGGGATTTTAAGTCAGGGTTCCTCCTGGACCTTCTGAATGGTCTCTGTGAAGGACAAATCGAGAGTTCTCTGCAGCAACGTGGAAGTAAGTGTTTCATACCAGCAAGGATTTCAGTTAAAGGTTCCATCCGGATACCGTGAATCTCTGAAGGGTTCCTTTGGCGGAGAATGTAAAGAACACCAGTCCGGGGTGGCAGTAAAGCTCGGCGCTGGTACAGCTTACCTCGGGAGAGTTCTATGTACAACCTTAAACAGAAATCTCTTCAGGAACCAGGTAAATCTTTACAAGACTTGAAAACGGTCCGAGTTTGGAGACTTTGGACTCGTCCCCAAGTTTCTTCACCCAGAAAGGTTTCGAGTGGACACAAGGTTCCCAGAAAGAAAGATTTCTCACGGGAGATCTGAGCAGCTGGTTGGTCATCATCAATTTGTCAACGTCTCTGGTTGCCCCGCTCTGTTGATGTTTATATGTGAGTTGTGATTTATCACTGAGTCTCCGTGCGCCCTTTTCCTTGTCCCTACAGTTCTGGATATTGACTTCTGGCTCGGTCCAATGCTAACATTAACCACTGGGATTCCTGCAGCTAACCTTTGCTTTCTTATTCCCCGGACTCTTTTTAGACCGAGCTTCGGCCTTTCAAGATGATGGATGGCACTGTATCGCAGATAGATGAGGTATGTCGCGCCACCAGAGATGGCAAAATGGCAGGATGTGACATTTTAAAAGAAAAAAAAAAAGAAAAAACTGCCAGCTTGTACATATGGACCTTGATGTGATATGAAAAAGAAGTGAAGCACTGAGACAGAATCTGAAGAAAGAAAGATCGACATGTCGGTGGTGACTGGAAAATAAAAGAATGAAAGACAAGATGGTGAAGGTGAGGGACCTGCTGCTGAGTGCTGCCAAAGCAGACAGAAAAAAGGTAGCAAACAATCCTAAACGATCGACAAATGGCTTGTGCAATGTCCACTCTAGAACCGTCCACATCAATGGCGTTCTGCTGCCTAAGCCTCAAATAACATAATTGATCACATTCTCCTAAATGTTTGGCATCGAGACAGACATGAGTGAGACAAGGACACCGTAAAGGATCAGAGAGACCCTGTGGCACAGGCTGTGATATATGGTGACATGATTTTACAGCTGAAAATGTGAGCCAGAGCGAAAGGGTCTCGGAGAACGGTTGCTCTGGAGGATGAGGATCGCGAGGATCTGGAGAGCAGCGAAGGGGGAACGAAGATAAGGATTGAGGGATACTAGACGAGCTGCACCGGTGTGAGACAAAGGCAGAAGTAAAAGAGGGGATCAGTATTCCCGGAGTGTCCGTCCGTTTCGGAGGCTGCTCCTGAAAGACGAGAGCAATAAACTAGATGCTCTCAAAGGGTTCGACTAGGCGTGGAAAAAATGTCTAAATCGGATAAACATCTGAGCTGAATATGTAAGGAATAAAACACAACAGCGCGTTTGTTTGATGAAGCTTCGCTGCTGGTGTGACCTTGAATGATCAGCAAGGTGTTTGTCCTGCGTATTGGATAGCACATCGATAGCGATATGTAAGCACCAGAGGCCTCACCCATCTCTGCTGCTTCCCGCCAAGCTTTATTTCTCCTCCTAGCACCTCTATATGGTTTTAACGCAAGTCTTTAGATGTATGACGAGACAAGATAACAAATGGTAAAGAAGGAAAAACTAAAGACGGTGAGCACCGTGGAATAAATCGTTCGTATTTGTCACCGTGCACAATTTCGTTATATTAAAACAGCGCTTGTCAGTGATATCACAACTCCATATGTACTGGTTGTTAGCGTGATGTTCTGTAGGCTCACTTCCTTATCATGTCTTCACGCCGTATGGTGTCTCAGTCATTTTTGTTCCAGGAGACAGGTTACAATTAGCATAGCTTGTCCTTGTCAGCTTTGCAGTAAATATGTTTCCAGCTGGCTTTTTAAGGACATTTCTTAAGTGTTTTGTTTCAAATCCAAATTCAAAATTTTATTTGTCACATACAGATTATACACAGTACCACATGTAGTGAAGTGCTTAGTACGACTGGCCAACAATGTGAAGGAGAAGCTATCAAAGTAACAAGAAGAAGAGAACAATAACAAGAACTGAAACTATTTAGGATTTAAGGATTTAAAGATAAGGATTCTTATTTAAGGATTTAGAGTTAAAGGTCAGTATAAATATAAAAATCAAAAATAGAAAAGAAAGAAAATATATATATTCATTCATTTTCTGAACCGCTTATTCCTAATTAGGGTCGCGGGGAGGCTGGCGCCCATCTCAGCCGA
>JBCNYG010000011.1:2394326-2404615 GCA_039654305.1 Porochilus rendahli | reverse complement strand
AGAGAGAGAGAGAGAGAGAGAGAGAGAGAGAGAGAGAGAGAAAGAGAGAGAGAACGCTGTGAGGGCTTTGGGGAAAACCCCATTAAGCACCTTTAAGTGCTTGTTCTTGTATGTGTGTGTGCATGTGTGTCCCACTCAGGACAACCCCTGGCTCACCATCACAGAGATTTGGAGATCATACAGACACACACATATGGAGAGCATGAAAGATCTAATCACACACCGACCCACACACACACACACACACACACACACAAACACACATCCACCCACACAAACTAACAAAACCCATAGTGTGTGTTATGCAATGTTGTTAGATGAAAGTGTGTGACATGTCACCCGCATGCTGCATGACATCCAGCTTTACGATCATCATGCAGCTTTAAAGGAAGTGTGTTTACTCTCCTTCCAACATGCAGGTACTCTCACGCCTTTCATTCACCACTACACATGCTGAAAGCCCACATCCAGTTCGGATTTATTTAGAAAACCTGTGTGTGTGTGTGTGTGTGTGTGTGTGGGTGGGTGGGTGGGTGTGTATGTTCACCTTAACCACCCTTATGTCATTTAAAAGTATCAGTTCCTTCTCAGTTCCTCACCCAAACACACACACTAACTCTCCACACCAGATGTGCTGACATGCACTCTGTGCTACTTGAATGTCATCAAAGGAAATGATTCTCAGCATCCTGAATGACAAAGGAAACCGGACGAGAAACCCAAGATGGCCGCCAGCCAACGTGTAATTGCAGCATGTGTCATACACTCAGAAGACATGCCACTCGGCCTGATGACATCATCGCTTTTACTGTCTGATTCTTCATACCGCATAGTCAGTACATGTGTAGGTACAGTCCTAGGGTTCCTTCAGGGTTCTTCACTTTTTATAGAGGAGAGCTCTAATGTTTCTCTTTGAAAAATACCTCAGTGTCTAGCTATAAGCATGGAGCCTATCTCCACCAACTCTGGGCAAAAGTGAGGTACACTCTCAACAAATTGCAAACCAATCACAGGAGCAACACACACATACACACAACCATTACGCACACAGCTAGGTGCAATTTGGAACAGCCAATTAGCCTAATGTTCATGACTGGTCTTTGGGAGGAAATCACCTAGATAAAATCCACACAAGCACAGGATGAACATGCAAACTCCACACAGAAATGCCCTCACCAAGTTCATGACTTAAAGTCTAGGACTTTGTTGCTGTGAGGTGGAAAAATTCTTTCAGAATGCTTGACCAATAAAGGCTTCTTTAATCAGTTCTTATGGTTCTTAATGGTTCTTAGGGATTGTTAATTCTAATAGCTTTCTAAATCATACAATTCAAGGAGCCATCAAAAGGCCCCCTTTGAATGACAAACTGAAATGATAAATATTCAATGGAAATCTGAATATTTCTTTTTATTTCAAGTTCTTATGTCAGGAACCTAAGCCGAATAACTCTTAAAGAACCATTTTTGGAGGCTGGGAATCATTAACAATCCAATGAAGTCTTAAAGAACCATTATTTTCACAAAAGTGTGTGCATTACCTGGATAAGTGTCTGTAGCATGCTTAGAATCTACATTATGCTCACAAATCTACTTAGAACCTTCTAAAAGTCAATGTCCCTGCTGTCTGCTTATACACAGAACCTTGGCAGGTTTCCTCAGAAGAACAAGCTAAAGAACCTTCAGACTGGTCTACTTTGTTATTGTCCCTTTGAGGGACTAACTAACTATGCAGAATCTGCCTCCGAGGACCAACAAAAGGGAGTTTAAATGGAAGTAAGTTTGGTGAGTGGTACGACTTCCTGACTGTGGTTTTGGATGAAGTGGCAATAGAAGTTGGAGAAACACAGGAACCTTTGGGAGGTAGGTTCTGGCCAGTCAGTGACAGCCATAATTTTTTCAGGATCAGTCTTCATCTGCTCTCCCTTGAAGATATAACCGAGGAATGGGACTGAGGGGACATGAAATTAACATTTCTCTGCCTTGACATACAATCAGTTTTCCAACAGCCTTTGAAGCACCTGTCTGACATGGATTTTGTGTTCTTCTAGAGAACAGGAAAGGATCATAATGTCATCTAGATAAACAAATACAAACTGGTTTATGAAATCTCTAGGAATGTCATAGCTGGGGCATTGGTAAGACCAAACAGCATGACCAGTTACTCAAAATGGCATTGTATGCCGTCTTTCATGCATCCCCTTCTCTTATTAGCTCAGGTGGTAGCCATTTCACAGATTTAGTTTAGAAAATATAGTTGCCCCTTAAATGGGCTTGAAAGCCAACAAGATAAGTGGCAGGGAGTATTATTTTTGATGGTAATTTGGTTGAGACCCCGGAAGTCAATGCATGGTCTGAGAGTTTTGTCTTTCTTTTCAACAAAGAAAAATCCAGAACCCAAAAGGGGAGGAGGATGGGCGAATGATTGCGGCAGCAAGGTACTCATGGATGTGACCCTCCATAACCTGCCCATAACTTGGCTGAGAGAGATTGAATAGCCTACTGGTGGGTAATGGTGCCCCAAGGAGGAGGTCTATGGGGCAGATATATGGCCAATGAGGAGGAAAGGAGAGTGCTTTGTCTTTGCTGAAGACAGTTTGAGTATCATGATAATAACTGGGGACAGAGGAGAGATCAGGAGCAGCTTAGGGATTGTCAGGGATTCATGAACAGTGGGACGGAATGGCTGACTTGAGGCAATGCAAGAGCCAAAAGAGAATCCAACTGATCCAATTCGACCCTTTTTTCATTATGTCTTTTTGGTTACTTGATCCATTTGAAGAATGGTTGGCAAAATGAAGTGAGGTGGACTGGTTTTGATTACACCACCCACCCGTATTACTGTCTCTACAGGTGGGCTTTTTCTTTTGGGTGAACCAAAGTAGTGTCCCTTTGTGCTACAATAAATGCATTCAGCTGCCTTAATTCTTCTAAGTCTCTCATCTGGTGTAAGTCAGCTCCTTTGACTTGTCAAATCTGCATGGGCTCAGAACTATCTGAAGATTGTCTGGGGCTAGGCAACCAGAAAATTTAGTGGCAGACTGGGCATTACATCACTGCACTGGATGAACTGACGAGGGTTGTAGTTCCTTTTCAGACTCCTTTCTCAAAGACGGTTATCAATTCGGATGGCCAGGGATACCAGATCCCCAAAAGACGTTGGAAACCAACTGATTTTTCATTTGGTTATTTAGGGAGTTTAGAAAGATTTCTTGTAAGGAGTTTGATGTCCAACTAGTCTTCACTGCAAGGATTCTGGAGTCTATCACAAATTCAGCCACACTCTGACTCTTCTTGCTCTAAGGGAATGGTCAAAAGTCCTAAATTCTTTGGGGAAGGACGAAAAGTGATAGTAGTTAATCGAGTGAGAGTTGAAAAAGGCTAAGGCCCAAGATAATGCCTTTTCTTTATGAAGTGACACAATGACACCTTAGTGGAATCATTGGGATATGAACAAAAAGAACAGATAATTGCCAGAGAGCATTGTAATAGGAAACCCTCACAACCTTCCAAGGATCCAGAATACAGATCTGGCAAGAATGATGTAGCATCATGGAAAACTGGTTCAGAGGTAACATTTAGACCAGAGGGAAGAGCTTTTGGAGGTGAAGCAGCAGAACTGGTCAGACAATCACATGGAGAGACCTGTTCTAGGCACTAATGGATAATAGCTTGTTGTTTCAGCAAGGTTTGGATAGCTTTAGCATGCTCACCTAGAATTTGGCCATGTTTAAAGACAGCCATCTTAATGGTATCTGCAGAGTCCGTGTTTGGCCAAATTATTCTGTCATGACCTGTATGGTCATGATGGGAAGATACACAAATGTGGACTCTATGGGAAGATTCACAAATGTGGACGTTTAAGAAAAACAACAAAAAAGCCTGTTGAGTTAAGGATGATTCATTGAAGAGATTGGTATAGTGAACAAGTTGGGCGTACTGGTGGAATCCAGAAGGAGAGTCTGAGCCTTTCCTAATATGAATTTCCTGACAGGAACAAGCTCTTATGAGAGTAGCTGAGCTGTTGGAAGGAGAGCAGGCAGGCAAGCCGTGAAGGTGTGTCTTTCTAGAGGCTTGGTGGAGATAGATTGGAGCATGGTGACTAGACAGGACTGCTGGCAGGAATCTGCATTGAAGGATATTGGGTGCTTAGAACAAATTTAAATTTCCAACATAGAACTTCTCTAGTTTCCGAAAAGATAGAGAGCGATCTGATTAACATGGTTGAAAGCATGTAATCTGGTAAAGACTGGGTGCTCCTGCTGCTCCTTAAGTAGGACTACCTGATTAAGTCAGATGAAACTCAGGTGTGTGGGCAGGAGCTAGTCAGGCTCCACCCCAGTGGCTTCTGCAGCCTGCTTTGCTTCCCCCTACTGTTCAGACACTAAAACAACACCACAGCCAGCCAGAGATCATGTCAGAAAGATATTTGACCCCTAACCTCATAACCCCGTACCCTCCTCACTCTACTTTCTACAGGTTCTTCAGCTGAGTGTTTCCTTATAAGTGAGCATTCCAAGTAGAACAATTTTATATTGTTGAAAATATCATCAAGAGCTTAATAATTATTTTTTGGATATGTGAGATTTCTTAATCTCTAATGAACATGGTATAGTGATGAAGTAGTTAGCACATCCACCTCACAGTAAGAAGGTCCTGGGCTAGATGAGGGCATTTTTGTGTGGAGTTTGCATGTTCTCCCTGTGCTTGCATGTGTTTTCTCTGTATAGTCCAGTTTCTTGCCACAGTCCGAAAACATGTACAGTAGGCTAATTGGCAGTTTAAAATCGCCCCTAGGTATGAGTGTAAATGGTTGTGTGAGTGCTGGCCCTGTGATGGCCTGGCGAGCTGTCCAGGGTGTACCTTGCCCAGAGTCAGCTGAGATGGGCACCAGCCCCCCTGTGACACTAGTTAGGATTAAACAGCCTAGAAAATGAATGAATGAATGAATTAATGAATTAATGAATTAATGAGTTTGCATGTTCTTCACATGTTTGTTGGGTTTCCTCTGGCTACTCTGGTTTCCTCACACAGTCCAAAGACATACACATTAGGCTAATTGGCTGTTACAAATTGTCCCCAGGTGTGAGTATGGGTGTGAATGGTTGTCTGTGATGCCCTGCAATGGACTGACAGGTGTACCCCACCTTTGCCCAGAGTTGGCTGAGATAGGCTCCATCCTCCCTGCAACCCTGGTAGAATTTAAAGGCTCAACAATGAATGAATTTCAAATAAATCGTGCTACTTGGAAGACTCTATGTAGTAGGTTTCCACATGAAACCTTTTAAAGTTCTCACCTCTTCTTATTTGATGTTGTCTGTGGTGATTTTCATACGCTTCAGATATGAGAGTGTATAAATAATCTAAGATGATGATTTATACTTTGAAGAACTTGAACAATAGAGGATAGTTGTAGCTCTTAATGTCCTCCAGACATTTTTCACAGTCCTGGAACAATCTGAGAACCGCTGCCAGGCCCTCAAGTGAGGTCTTTAAAGTCTGAACTCTAAACAGCTCAATAATGGGTACAATGGTTGACCCTGACCTCTGACCCTGCCTCCTTCCCCAGACTTTATGAAATTGTATTATATTCATGTGTACCAGTAGGATGCGAATAGAGATGTAATAAAACTCATATTATCAGTGACTGATCTACTTAAGAACCCGATCTGGGAATTTGGATGGTGAAGTGGATCCAGAAACAGTGATGTAATTTTATGCTAAATGGTTTTAGACCAATAACATGATCTAACTGAGTAAAAAATTATTTAATACAGACTGATGTTGTGCTTTTTATCCACTAATTGTTTCATTTAAATCTGTCTCTGTTCTCATTTACATTATAGCAACTATAAACCATTTGTCCTTCACCAGCATCTCCTGAAGCCTTTTAAGCATCTTTAGCAAGATCTCTGACTGTTATACAGCGCTGACTGAAGACTGCTCCCATTCATGATACATAATTCATATCTCCCAGAATTCAGCAGTACTGAGCTATGTATTAAAAAATATTTTATGTTATATATTTAAGAACTATTTAAAATCTAAATCTGAATAAAATCGGTTATGTTGATGTTTTGGGGTTGTTGTTTTGTTCTTGTTGTTATTGTTCATTTCATGTTAATATCCTTTTAATAATATAAGAAGAAACCAGTGAGAAAGATAAAACATCTCAAAATATTTTTAACCAATCAATCCTAATCAGTTAAGCACACCTCCGTATAAACCCGCCCTCCTTATTCAACCTCTACTCATCCTTTCGTCTTTAATCAGATTTTCAATAACCATTCACCTCTGACCTTGTAGTCAGACAGGATGAAGACACCAAAGCATCCAAAATCATTTTAACCGTCTTTAATTCCTGATGAGCTCCAGAAGGTTCTAGAAAGACCAGGCTAACACACAACATTGAGCTATGTTACTGGGATGCTACATTGAGGTTCGATGGTTGTACAAAACGTTATCTGAATCAGTGTGAGAATGTTGAACCAGAATGTTTATTCAGATCATGTACATGTTTATTAACATATTACACAATTTTGTTTTAATGTTGCCAAAATGTTGCACCAGCTACAGTGCCATCTTGTGCGGAACAAGGACTGTGCACCTCCATACTGTGGTTTCCTTTTCAGTGAATCACACAGGTACTGAAACCACATTTACACAGTCCTTACACATTAATGTTACTCAAACATTTTAATGTTTCAACGTTTTTGGGCATCTACAAATAGCGTTATCACAACTTTTGTGTAACACTGTACCAACAATGTTGAAACATAAATTCTTAGTTGAGTGTCTTCCTCTGCGTGTGTGTGTGTGTGTGTGTGTGTGTGTGTGTGTGTGTGTGTGTGTGTGTGTGTGTATTTGTAAGAGGGAGAGAGAGATTTGAGAAAGCCAGAAATAATCCATGCAGGACTGTAATCATGGAACAAAAACAGAATTCTTTGAGTCAAGCCAGCTCGAAAACTCCTGGATCAAAATACTTTCAGGATAATTCCATGTCTTCCCATGTTTACATATTCTATAGACCTGTAAAAATACTTTACAATACTTTGCAAATAAATAAATATATAAAATAAATATATGTATTTAAAAAAACATAAATTATATACTAATAAAAATTTTAATGATTGTAGAGGCTTGATGAACAGGTCAGAGTTCTGACAGTGAAGGAAACTTTCCAGAAATTTCCAGAGTAGCTCACCGACAGTCCCAAAAGATGCTTATTGGATGGGGAAATGTTTCCTGAACCAAAATATCATGTCCATCTCCATTCCAACAATCAGATGAGTCTGACAAGGTCCTTATTTTCCAAGGTCCTTTAAAGAATTTTCCAGAAGCAGTTGCATCTTCAAAAAAAAAAAGCTCTCTTAAAAAATTTGAGGTTTTGTCCCAAACCAGATAAGGATTGTCTCTAAGGGATGAATAACGTCCTTTATGTCCAACAAGCTGATTATTGGCTCAGTCTAAGCCTAGATCAGGTGGATCTTTCTAGAAGTGCGTCCCCTTGACTGGACTCTTCAGAACAAAGCGTTCTAAAGAGATAACAGATCAATTTAAGACATCTTCCCAGCCACAGAGATATTTTGTACTCCAGCCCCGAGGGCGTTTGGATGATGTGGGTGTTGGAGTCCAGCAATTTTTTCCCAGAGGGACCATTGGGTCGTTTTCTGCACTTACTGAGAGCAAGTATTTTCCACAAGTCTGCCAGCTTACAGCAGTCTACCACCAGAATTTTCTCCATCATCAGTTCTCAAAATCAAGAGCTCTGACAGATGTTCAGTGAGTTTCAGCTTCAACGATTAGAGCCCAGATGATGATGAATCCCTCTAAGATGCTGTCCTCTTTAACCAGACTGTCTGTACCTTCTCTGTCTGTTGGAAAAGGGATGCTTGGATGTTTGTCAGATGATCTGCTCCACCCAAATGGCAAGTCATTCCAGAGAGGGATCTCCGAATCCTTTTCTGTCTCAAACTCCTAGGGCTTTTTGTTGATGTTCAGCATCATTGCGATCTAAGCCTTGTCTCAGCTTTGTCCCAGTATATCTTTGTAAAGCTCAGGCACACGGTCAGGATCAACGGGTCGTGGAAGGAAGTGTGTGAAGCGCTGATACCTCCTGGATCGAGCACCACCTCGTGAAGTGCCGTCTTTGTTTAGAGCAACAAAATAATGCGGCCCTCGCTCACCGTGTCGATAAAGGTTAGACGAGTATGTGTTGTACCAGTTCTCCTCAAAATGTTCACGAAAAACAGACTCTGCTGTCAGCTTTTCCTGCAGAAGATATAAAGAAAAGTAGGACATTAACATGGTAAAGTTAAAGAATGTGACTTTACATATACCCCCTGCTGGTAGATTCACAATATTATATGTGCTAATGTTAGGTTAGGTATTAATAATCGATTACACAAAATAAATCACACCCACCGAGCCGTACAGATGCCCTTTGCTGTCCATGGCCAGGTAGAAGCCACTATCAACACCACGGATGCTCACCAACCCCACCGCCAAGCTGATGAACTCCAAAATACCTGGATGAGAAGGTAAAACAAGTCAATAAACATGAAAAAAAGAAGGTGGAGATTTATCGAAATCAAGAACTTCAAGCTAAAGGAATTTTTACCCTTTTTTTAAGAGTGGTACATTATTATTTTTTTACTCTTAATACCATTAAAGGTAAACAATAGGCACCTTCTAAGTCTAACAGTATAAAAGATTTCAGTTTAACTGTACTACTATCACAAAGTAGCATTTTGGGGTTTATTTGCATTTGCATGAATTTCTCATGAGCACTGAGATGAGAATAACAAAATACAACTTCCATAACATTTACAGTTTGGGGAAGCAACACTATAATGTGTATACATTACATACACTGAGAAATAAAGCATATGGTAGCTTTAATTAAAAATTAATTTCAATTAAAATGAACATAGTATCTTTTAAAAAAAGCACACATTTTAGAGTAATGGTACAGAGCAGTACTTAACATCTATTTAAATGGCTATGAAAGAACAAAATAAAGGTACAGAAGGTCCTAGTGACCTGGTACCCTTATTTTTGGGAGCGTTAATCATAAATCAAATCAAAAATAAAAGCTTACTTTGAGATGGTTCTTTTAAACTACGCCTCTTATACCTTCAGAATAGAAAAGGCTACATTTAACACTTTACTCTGAAAGGTACGTGTGTGCACTGTATACACACCTTCATGGTGAAAGATCATAAAGGTACAAATGATAAGCTAGAAGGTAAGGTAATAATAAATAAACAAATAATAATGAGAACAATAATGTTCACTGTTGTTATTATTATTATTATTATTATTATTATTATTACTATTATTATTATTAATAAATGGTTAAGAATAAATAAGTTGGTAAATAAAATAATAATAATAATAGTGGAGTTGAATAAATAATTTATAATTAAATATAAATAGTATTTTTGTTCCGTACCGAATCTGCTGTGGTCCTTCCTCGTGCCTTGCACGGTTCCGTCTGGTAGGATCTCCAGATGAAAGCCGGTTCTGCAGTAAAGCTGCCGCCGCCGCAGGACACCGCGGAGGTGCGCGAACTCTGCCGCAGGTGAGAGAGCGCTGCGCGAGAGTCGCTCCGCCGCCGTGGCCAGGTGCGCGTGCATGAGGAGAGTACCGGTAGTCGCGACGGAGGCGTGCGAAGAGAATCCGCTGCTACTGCTGGGACCACCAATCACGAGAGCACCCATCATCAGAAAAGTTACCGGAGAGGTCTGTGTGCGAGTGTGTTTGTGTGTGTGTGTTAGGTTTAGTCTGCTTAATAAGACTTCTTATTCCTGGCGCACAAGCCTTTAAATACGTCCTGTATGCAAATCCACCGCGCATTTGACGTATGTAAATGACCCCCCCACCACCACCACCACTGGCCCATTTGACCCGTTAACTCCTCGATCGTTTGATCCTCCCTCACGTTTGATGATCTAACGGGTTTCATATCGCGTTCATCATCCATAAGCTATCCCATAACACACACACACACACACACACATGTATATATACATAAAACATAGACTACTAGGGAAAAGGAACCACGCATGCAAAAGAAAAAGAAAGACAGAAAGAAAGATCAGTGATGTCTTCTGGTTGAAGGAACTGATGAAGGAAATGAGAAAGGAGGAAAAAACAGGCAGCAGGTGGAAGCGAACGGGAAAGAGAAGAATAAGAGGGTGGAGCTTAGAGTAGTGTGTGTGCGTGTGGGTGTGTGTGTGTGTGTTCGTGTGTGTGTGTGTGTGTGTGTGTGTGTGTGAGAGAGAGAGATTG